>VUQH01012776.1:1381-12899 GCA_015106775.1 Etroplus canarensis
CAGGCTGAGAGGGTTTGGACAGGTTCAGAGGAGGGATAGTGAACATGCTGGACAAAGGATGTTGAAGACAAAGCTACCAGGCAGGAGGAGAAGAGGAGACCACAGAGAAGGATCATGGATGCAGTGAAGGAGGACATGTAGAGAGTTGGCATGATAGAAGAGGATACAAGACATAGTGTGATATGGAGGTGGATGATCGGCTGTTGTGACCCCTAATGGGAGCAGCTAAAAAAAGAAAAAGAAGACTTCAACATTTAGACTCGATGGTTCAAATTCGTAATATTTTTGTTGCATGAATCATGTTCTAATACTTTAATAGACATCTTGTGACATGAGAAAATGATCTGTGTTCCCAGGTAAATTACACTCAGCTGGGCGAAATCTGCAATCTGTGGCGCAACTATGGTGACATCCAGGACTCTTGGGACAGTGTACTGAACATTATTGACTGGTTCTTTGAAAACCAGGATGTCCTGATACCTGTAGCAGGACCTGGAAGGTGGAATGACCCTGATATGGTCTGTTTAACTGAAATTTGTAACTTCTGCTCCAAATATTAACATATTTACTGTCTCTATTTACTGTGTGGTCTGGTTAAGCTTCTTTAACTTTAATAGAATTATTTTTCTGCATAGTTGTGGTGCACAAAATCCCTCAGCAACACCTTCTAAGTGAGAGATAGGCAAACTAATGTCAGATATTAAAATTAAAATGAGGTGAAAAAGGGGATGCTCAACCCATTTAATTCTTTGGTGTGAAATCCTTGACTGTGTAATTTTGATCTCTGCAGCTGATTATTGGTGACTTCGGCCTCAGCATGGACCAGTCTCGTGCTCAGATGGCTCTGTGGGGGATCATGGCTGCTCCTCTTTTCATGTCTAATGACCTCCGCACCATCAGCAGCGGGGCCCGGAGCATCCTGCAGAACAAAATGATCATCAGTATCAACCAGGACGCCATGGGAATCCAGGGAAGACGGATTGTGAAGGTAAAGCACTTTTGCATGCATCTTGCAAATAATCAAGATAAACAAAAGGCATAATAAAGAAAAGAGTTTTGACGTTTGTGTTATTTTTTGACATTATTTATGGTTTCTTATCCATTTCTTTCTCCCAGGAGAAAAGTGGCATTGAAGTATTCTGGCGCCCCCTGTCAAACAATGCCAGTGCTTTAGTGTTCTTCAGTCGGCGTACAGACATGCCTTATAACTACAAGACTTCCCTCAGCAAACTCAACTATACCACTGGTAGCTACAAGGTATGTGTTTATAGACTTAGTTGGGAAATGGATCATGTTTTGACCTGGCTCACTAGAGATAAGCGAGGTAATCTTAGTAACGACATGGACAATGTTGAACCAGAGATCCCTGTTATTAAAGTTTCAAATTTAACAACCAATAGAGCAGGTTAAGAAACACTGGATAATTCAAGAAATAGACAAAAAAGACTGTCTTCTATGAAACCCTTGCATGTCGGCATCTTAAATAATTTAATCTTTGATTAAGATAAAAGAACAAAATAACCAACTAAAACTAGCGAGGAGATTAGCCCCTCGCACGAGGCAACTCCTATTGTGATTTCAGAGGTGATTGCGTGAAATGTGGAAACTTAACACTTCGCCCATTCCCCAGGGTGTAGCAAGTGTCTTAAACTACAGCCAAGAAATAGGTCACAGCAACATATATCACCTGCAAGCTAAACTCCACATACACACGGATGCAAGGGCAGGCTGCTTACCCTAAATCAGGCTACACTGTTGATATCAGGTGCAGGGATTATAGCTGCAGCTGTTTGGAGCGCTGGAACTCGGGCACTAGTCCAGTGAGTCGTGCTGGAAAGCAGAACAAAGGAGTAGCTGTCAGGATTGATAGGCAGGATGTGAAACAAGAGCAGACACCAAGCCTTATCAGGGGCTTGCACATACTAATTAGCATACAAAAATCACATAGTCAGTCACACTAGCGGTGAAGGAGCTATAGCACCTCGGGGCCGTTGTGCTAGTTTAACTGGTGATAGTGCAACAGAGATATTGTCACACTAAAACGTAAAGGAGATGTAGTTACACTGGCTAACGACATATTATCCCTGGTCCACTACTCTCTCTGTGACTTGGAGAATTTATCTGTGATACACTACATCTGTTCTGCACATTTGTTAACTGTTACTTTTCAAACTCAGTAGACATCACCTAAATAGTACTGGTTCACCTCTTCTCAAACAATATGAAGTTAACCTGAAATGCACTTTTAGAGCTCAAGTAAAGCCCATGCTTTCTGGTTAGTCTGCATGTAAATGAACTGTAAATTGCTCTGAAGCTGGGCTGAAACTTTTTTATGTCATGTTTTTTATGTTTATTTAAATAATGTTAAATAATATTTCTTAAATCCCAGAGTTGTACTTGTTTGGATTGAGTCAAACATCCAATTTAACTAGCTAAACTGTAAATAAAAGTGTAAATTAATAAGGTGCTTAACTAGTTTTGCTGCTCTTACTGTTAATCCACCTGATACACTTGTTTAATAATGCCTGTCTTTTATGTTTGACAGTGAAACTCACTTCTGTTTTCTGTCTGCTCTTTAGATCTTTGATGTCTTCACTGATGAGGCCACAATGCTGAAAGACTCTGCTGATTTTGTAGTGTCAGTGAACCCCACAGGTGTGGTCATGTGGTATGTCTCTGCACCTGCCAAACTCAACCTCCGCCAGTTCTATAATAAGGACAGACTCCATGGACCTATTTATGAAGATCATGAAGAAAATGCCATTCCTCGTGTTTTTCTTTGACCGCTTGCAGATTCAACTTTCTTATCTTATAGTTTTTGTCTCTCTGGCAATGTCTTAGCAAATTACCTTTTTATCCCTAAATGCAGGCACATAGCTCCGAATTGAGTTTTTTAAAGTGGCTATTTCAAGTAACTTTGAACTCAAGGACAGCCATTTACATGTGCACGTCACTAATGTGTTAATGTTTTTATGATCTCCAAATATGCATTCACTTGAAAGTAATTGTGGCACAAGAGTTTCTTTACCTAACAGCGAATGAGAGCTGAAAATTTAACACGTTAGCTGAGATTGCCAAATGTGAAACACTGACTCTTGATCAGCACTAAGACTCAGAAGTCTCAGAAGTCTCCCCTGCTCTTACTGAGACTTCTTTTGTTTCAGTGATGGTTGATACTAATATTCTTTGTCAAATATCTGGACACTGAGTTCAGAAAATCCTGAAGTGAAAAGAGTTTTATAGGAAATTATTTTTTGATGATTTTTTTCTTCACTTATGTAAATAATGCTTTGCTTTTTTAAAAACAGAAACTTTTCTGGGCAAAAGCAGTCATTTCAAGCTGAGCCCCTTTGATCCAGAATTATGTTTAAACTAAAAAGGATGTTTTTGGATTTTTCTTGTTCAAGTGTAATAAAATAAATTTACTGTCAGTGCAATATTGTGACACGATAGGTTTCCTTTTATTGATTACATGCTACATTAGCACACCTGCTATGGACAAATACAGTCAGTTGTTCAAAAATTTCTTGAGTGCCCTTAATCCAAAAACCTTCAACAAAGGACAACTCCTGTTGAGTCTTCTTTAGAGATTGCTGAACCGCATTGAGTTCATACAGACACAATGTAGCAGCGTACTGCAGTTTTTGCACTGTAAATAGGTTTATTAGCGTATGACTTCCATTTGGCTTCCACGAACTTCACATTTTTTGGAAATTGTAAAGGATGTTTTTCACTTGTGATTTTCACTTCCCAAATATGTGCCCCAAAGTGACAAGTGTGAAGGCTAGTTTAGTTCCAGTTCTGTTTTCCATTTAGCTGTTTTCTGTTTTTTTTTTTTTTTTTTGCTGTGTTTCACAATACCACAGTCCCTTGCCACCAAAACATTTCATGCTGCATTTCTTTGTATTTGCATATTAAATGGCCTTTCGCTCTGCTTTTATCTTAAGAAATACTACAGATCATTGGAGCTGAAACAGCTTTGATCTCCATGCAAATATTTTGTTAGGCTATGGTAACATGATCTCTCTATTTTGATTCAAAGACCCCTTATGGATTCTATCACAGCCTATATTGAAACATAACTCACAGATTTGTTTGAAAAAGGTGCTCAAAAAAACAAAAAAAGCCCATAATTTGGCCAACACAACCACAGCACCACAGCTATATGAAGCCAGCAGAGGTCAGCACTGCTCTTCCGTCTGTCTGGGCCTTCTATCCACTGCCAAGAAGAGCACCTGCTTTGGTGTGGAAGGACAATCAGCCTGTTCTGCTTCATCTTCATCTCTCTGTCATAATCTTCTCCAGTTTTTACACTTGTAAAAAATTTATTAACTTATTTTATACTTTATTCTGTCCTTGAATTCTTTCCTGTGTGCATCATCTATTAATTCTTTGTTGCATTCATCCTGTCACCTCATCTTTGCTCCTCCCTTTTCTCCTCCTCTTCCTCCTCCCACTTGTCTCATTCAGCTCAATCTTGCAAGTATCACCTCTGACCTTGGCCTTAGCGCCGATGTTTGCCTACTGATTCAAGATAGTGAAGTAGTCACATGACTGTAGGCATTGGCATGCACACTGCTGGATGTGCATTAAAATGAGTGACATGCACACAGAAACACACACATGCACCTCCCCTTTAGGTCAATTCAGGCTAGATTGGCTTTGTGTATGTCTGCGCTGTTGCATCCGTGTGGGAAAGAGGATCATTGTCTTCTGTTCTTCACCATTCAGTCGTCTCAGATATCCTTTGGCTGGCAGAGCACGACATCTCTCACTGTCCAGGTCCCTGCAGTTTTCCTATGAAAGAAAGGAGTTAGATGATAGAGAATGAGAGAACAGAGCAAGTAGGATTTGGGCATAGGCAGAAGGGGGGCCTCTCAAAAGTCTATTTGAAAGTGCAAATGAGCAAAGGAGGGGGCGAATGGGAGACATGAGAGAGAGCAAGGGAATGAGTGAGGGAGGGGGCAGAGACGAGGAGAGCGTTCCTGCCAGTGCTCACGTAGGCCACAGCTGCAGAGACGCAGTTACCACTCTCATCTTTGTGCCCCCGCAACACCAACAGCCCTGATTCAATTCTGCTGGTCCCCCCTCCTTTCACTATCACGCTTGTCTCCGTCACGCTGCTAGTCACACTCTCTGCCTCGCGCCTCTAAAATCCAATATAGATGAAGGGGTATTTGATGTCTGCACTGGGGTGAATGGGATGCAGACGGGACTTTGGATATAGGTCAGAGTACACACATAGTCTCAAAGGCGGACACATGCTACAAACGTCATAGGTGCTGCTACAGAAAAAAAAAAGCAATCATGCTGTAGCTCTTTTGTGTCTGCTTTGTTATTTAACTCTGACATTCCTGACTGTGCATTAACACAAAAACTGCAGTTTTCTGAGGAAACATCTGTGAGTAGAATTTCTTGTGTGCGGAGAGACACATGCACTGTTACCGTGCATCTCAGATTATCCTGGTGACATCATCACCCCCTCTGATGCTGCCAGTCTGCTTGGCTGGTTGCTGACTCCTGACGTCACGCTTCCATAGCCCAATTCAGAGAAGGTGCATTACACTATCTTCTGCCTCTGTATTCACCCGGTTATGATGCAGTTTGACTCCTGTAGCCATTCAAAACTTTGACAGTTAAACACACGTCTGTTATTCTCCTTAATCAGCAAGCATGTAAAGAATACCTACTCAATTGAGCAGTATTACTGTGAAGGTTTTGAAGTTATGAGAGCAAAACTGCTAGAAAAAAAGAACTAGCAGATCTAAAACGTTAATTTTATGCATTTAGGGCTGATTTTTATTACTGTAATAATCTGCATATAAAACAACTGTAAGTTCTGTGTTTACATTTCAAAAAATAGAACACAGGAAAACATATGTTCTCATCTTCAGCGTTCTTTCACATTTATTATGAGCTTGTTTCTTAAATAACTAGCAGTATGCCAAATATTATAGCTGGATGCATTAAAATATGATTAAGATACCACAAAAAGTCAACAGAAATGCTATCTCAGAACCTAGTCTTAACCTAGAAAATAGTCACAGCATTTGTTCCATTACTGCAGCTCAAACCACAAACAGACTACATAACTGTCTTCTCTTGTGCATTAACATTTAGAAGGGGGTTTATGGTTACAGTGACCATTCATTCGTCATTTCCTGTCACTAAAGATTTCCTTCAGTCCAGACTAGACACCCAGGTTTTATTTTGGGAAATCATGGAAAGCCTACAAGGTATTACTTAACAGGGATCTATTGCAGTCCCACTCTTTCCTCTCAGTGCAGCTTTGACGTCTTTTTGCTCCTACTTTTACTCTCTCATGCATTACTCAAAGGCCAGATACCTCCTGCTTTGGTCGCAGTGGCTTACATTACAAACTTGTGTTGGTCTCTGTGTCCTTTAAAACATAACAGTGTGTTTGCTGCAGGAACACTGTTTAAACTGTCCTCTCCTTTAGACCAAGAGCAGTCAGCTAAATTGAATTGGGTTCAGATTTCTGGTGGAGATTGTGCTGTCCTGTTCTGCCGTTATGGATTATAAGGCAGAGGATGTCCCGCTGGCTGTACGGACACACTGTTATTTCAGCTGGTGCCAGAATGTTTGCATATATGTGTCGGCGTATTTGCAAGACACGTATACCCAATATGTGCAGGAAGTGAGCATGTGCATAATGGCATCATGCGTTATATCTGCAATGGTTATGAACCAGATAACTGATTCATCTATGGCTCATTAAACTGTAGACTTTCATACATATGGAAGCACTGTACTACATGTGCAACACCTATGTAGTCATAAATTTTATGAATGAATGTCTTTATCTGTCCACCAGTGGCTGCTATTGACTCAGTAACAGACGCGCCTGGTAACAGTTTCTGTGTACGAGGCAGACTGCACGTTGCTGAAGCACTGGTTGCGCATGCCAACTGGCCAGACTGTCAGCTGCTTTCTCACTAGCAGTCTGTGTAGGTCAAAGTCAGACTGCCAATACTGCTCTCTCTCTCTCTCTCTCTCTCTCTCTCTCTCTCTCTCTCTCTCTCTCTCTCGCTTACACACTCACATTCACTCAGATACTTTGGCCACACACATGCTGTCATGATCTCATTCTTTCCCTTTAACTTTATATCTCCCCTTCTTGACTTTGAACTCACATTCACACACCGAACCTGTAATTTTCTCCCATTTGCTCCTCTGCTGTACACACAAATCATCTACTGTACTGTATATTGTGGCTCACATTTACTTTCCTGCAGAAGTACTGTACATCTTTAAAAGTGTGTATGGTAATTCCAACCCTGTCTGGGGTTCAGATCCTGAAGCCTTTTTGAGCATCAGAACAAAACTCAGTTTGGCTGGAGCTGAGCACAGCCTTTCCAGCCTAGGATTTGGCCCAAACTGGCTTCAAGTAGAATAGCTGGAAAAGGCTGGCTAGAGCAGGTGGAGTTCTCTGGAAAATGCATTTTGTGAGTTTGCATGTGTGCATGTGGTAGGGGTCACATTAAAAGAGGTCTGTCAGATTTCCAGCTGATATTCTGTAAGCTTTAACACAGCAGCAATTTGTTAGGTAACATGATGCTGTTTGAGCTGCTGCTGATAATGGGTCTATTTTGGAGTAAAGCCCTGTAATAAAACACAGCATGATGCTGTAGAAACTTTGAACAGATTAGTTTGCAAAAAGAGGTCATGTGAGTGTGCGTGTTTCTTGGGGGCGGCAGCAATAAAAATAGAGATGTGATCGGTCAACAATGCTTCTCATAACCTTCAGTATGGTCTGTGTGCATGATTTTCTGAACTATTTTTGTGTGTGTCTGTCAGCATTTAAACTTTCTCTTTTTTATAGAGTGGATTCTTCAGCTGATTGGCCTTCGTGTTTGTCATCTCTTCTCTTGTAGCTTGTCAGCCTGTTTGTTACTAGGACCATTGTTGCCTGCTGGCCTGTCAATCTGTCATTTATTTGCACAGTAGCGCCGCTATCAACTGTCCCTTTTCTAAGTGAAGGTGTCCTGAAGAAGTCATGAGAAGGTCATAGCTTGTCACTTATAATTGAAGTTAGACCAATGACATACTAATAACATCTGTCAGTGATATTAAGATGGTTATTTCTGATCAAAAGTCATGGTATAATGAAAAAAATTTCTGGATTCGGTTCCCATGCTTTTTCCTCTAGCACCACTTTGAAATGTCACCACAATCACAGGATGCACTGCTATAATATTAATTAGAGCCATTTTTGTTTCCAGAAGTAAACCTTACACATCTGAACTCCTGCAGTGCCACCTTGAGGTTTCTAGTTTTGGTTTTTGGTTAAATATCTCGAGACTTGAGAGTATCTTGAGAAGAGCACTCCACAGATAAATGTGCTTTATAAACAAGTAGAATGGCTTGAAATGGCAGTGGCAATGCTACAAGCTTGACTGCTCATCACTGGTTTTGTTACTGGTTTGATGAAAATCAAGCTTTGGCTGCTTGGCTGGGACATACTTCGCTAGCTTTGTGTTACCATGCTGTCTTTGCAGATACTTGCAGAGAATCAATGTTGTGTTAGAGGCAGTGTATAGTTGGTTCTGGCTTGGGTGCAGTTTGGATTTTACTATCACATTCTTATCCTTTTGTACTATAAAAATAAAAGTAATGTTCATGTTAGCACTCCTCAGAAGCTGTTGACCACTCAATTATTTTTCTCCTCCTTTCAGACTAACCAAAATCAACAAAAGGGCATGTTTGATTTTTCTATCTGAGCATCCTTCAGATATTTGAAGAACTTATGCAACGTGAGTAACTGTAATATGATTCCCGAATTTAGTACAGTAAAACACCTCATTACTATGTTACAGAAAAAAGTAATATGACTGCACTAGTATGTTACTTTGGAATGCTTACAGTCAACACTGATAAACACTGTACGTGCAATGGCGCATCAACTAATCCCACCAACCATGGCTAAAACAGAAACATTGTTCAAAATTGGTCACAGTATGGTCAAATTCTCAGTTGTAGATGGATGGATGAAATCACGAAATTCAAGTGTCTCTGTCAGTCCCACTGCCACAGGTGTATGAAATCAAGCACGTGCCCATACAGTCTGCTTGTACAAACATTTGTCAAAGGATGGGTTGTTCTCAAGAGCTCACTGAAAATCCAGTGTAGCACTGTAATATGATGCCACTGTTGCAACAGGTTAGTTTGCGAAATTTTTTCCCTCCTTGGTATTTCACCATCAACTGTAATTCACATTATTGCAAAGTGGAAGCATTAAGGAATCACAGCAACCCAGCCACAAAGTGGCAGATCACATGAAGTTCCATTGCGGGGTCACTGACTGCTGAGGGCTTACAGTGCATAAAAGTCACCAACGCTATACTGACTCAGTCACTGCAGAGTTCCAAACCTCTTCTAGCACTAAAATCAGCAGAAAAACTGGGCTTCAGGTGCTTCATGGCATGGGTTTTCATGGCTGAACATCTGTACGCAAACCTTACATTACCAAGCATACTTCCAAGCATTGGATAGAGTGGTGTAAAGCACATCACCACTGGACTCTGGAGCAGTGTGGATTGATAAATCACACTTCTCTATCTGGCCGTCTGAGTTTGGCGAATGTCAGGAGGACGTTACCTGCCTGACTACATTGTGCCAACTGTAAAGTTTGGTGGAAGAAGTATAATGTTATGGGATTGTTTTTCTGGGGTTTGCCTGAGCCTCTTAGATTCAGTGTCACGTTTTGAACGATTCTATGCTTCCGATTTTGTGGAAAGAGTTTGGCGAAGGCCTTTTTCTGTTTCAGCATGACTATGCCCCAGTGCTCAAAGCAATACAAGGCACAATGCAGTTAGTCAGATAACTTTCTCCTGGCAGTCTATAAAGGCATGGTTGGATGAGTTTGGTGTGAAAGAACTCGACTGCCCCATATAAAACCCCGACCTCAACCCCATAAAGCAACTTTTGAGTGAACTAGAGCAGAGATTGTAAGCCAGATATTCTTCCCCAAGATCGGTTTATGACCTCACAAATGATGTTCTAGAGGAATGGGTAAAAATTCCCACAGATACTCTCCAAAATCTTGTAGAAAGCCTAGCCAGAAGTGTGGAATCTATTAAAGCTGCAAATCAACATCCACATCAATGCAAATTTGGAATAGGATGCCATAAAAGTTTCTGTAGATGTTATGTGTAGGTGGCCCAGTACCTTTGTGTACGTCAAGCCAACAGCAGTGACAGCTGGGGTTATTTTTAAATGAAGACGAGAAGTTGAGAAATGGAAATGTAGCTTATTCTTCACTGCTGCTCTCATGCATAAAGACCTATTCAGTATGTTTCAATTACATCAGTTCTGTTTGTAAACTTCCATATAATGCATCGTGTACATATTTATTTATGTAGAATATTGATTAAAAAAGATTAGTGTCATCTCAAATCAAACATGATAAGTTGTAATCGTTTCTGAAATAATATTTGCAGCATTTGACCATGACTTTCTCAACAAAACACCAAACAACTATAACACATGTAACATCAATACTTAGTAAAAACTGGTCATTGTTAGCGATGTTAGCTAGCTAGATGTACCCTTCTTGGCAGACAAACCTTTTTATACGTGCTAGGCATGTATATATTATAGTTTCTTTGCCAGTGTGCATGCTAGGGCCCGCTTGGGTCTAAGTGACCTAGATTTCATCATCAGACAGGATCGGAACATTAATATTATCAGCTAACAACTTTTCAATCACAAGTTGTCAGCCAATAAGTGTGCACTGTCCTCAGATTCTCAGCCAGAGCCACCTCTCACTCATAACATCTGGTTTCAAAACAACAAGAAGACTACAGAGAAAATGCTCAACTCAGGGTGTCATAGGAGGACTTTGCTAACTAAACAGTGCTGCCAACTTGGTGACTTTCTTGCTAAATCTGGTGCCTTTCCAACTCCTCTTGGCTGCTTTTTTTTCTGTCAAAAGCGACTAGCAACAAATCTAGCGACTTTTTCTGGTGTTATTGGAGACTTTTCTGGTATTTTGGAGACTCTGATATGAAAGCACGTAACACTCTGCAGTTACTGCCCTCAACCAGTAGATCTAAACATATTTAGCATGTTGTTTACTCACTTTTGTCTCTCCCATGACTTTATTCCTCTCTCCTACAGCTTCTATTACAATTACATGCAAATAATCAGTTATGCAAATTAAGCGATGACATCATTTAAAATCCTTCTACTCACTTACAAAGTCTTGAACAATCAGACCCCATCCTATCTTAAAGACCTCATTGTACCATATTTTCCCATTAGAGCACTTCTCAGAGTTCAGACCTACTTGTGGTTCCTAAAGTTTTTAAAAGTAGAATGGGAGGCAGAGCCTTCAGCTATCAGGCCCCTCTCCTGTGGAACCAGCTCTCAGTTTGCATTCGGAAAGCAGACACCCTCTCTACTTTTAAGATTAGACTTAAAACTTTCCTTTTTGATAAAACTTATAGTTAGGGCTTAGTTATGCTGCAATAGGTTTAGACTGCTGGGGGGCCTCTTA
>VUQH01012787.1:0-24365 GCA_015106775.1 Etroplus canarensis
ATTTTAGTGTACCCACCATATTAAAATATAGAATTCTGTACCAGTGGCTTTAATACAAAAAATAATGCTTGTGTACTTCAGCATATTCTGAATAATTAACATAAAAATCTGCCCTTATTCAGAAATACACAAGAGTCTCAGACATCTTACTTCAAACAAAATTCTGAGCATAGAATACCTCAGACCATAGACGAAAAACACTCTATAACAATCAAAAAACAGCTTTCCTCATAAAGAGATTTTGGGTACTGAATGAACTAAAGACAAAATTTTGGTTAAGAAAGCAGATCTTGTATGGAAAGAAATGGAACTCAGGGAAATCTTATGAATGTGTGTCAGTGCAAATGTGCTTAGTGAGTGCCAATCTCCTGGATCATTGATGAGTCTCCAATATTGTCCTTTGTGTTCTGGATGAGATAGGCTTTCAAAGGAGCAATCAAACAAATGGTGGGGCTGCTTTCCTCTGACAAGAGTAGCTGCATCTTTCATCTTTAGGGCCTTGATAATATCCTCTGCATTTGAAATGTCTGCTTCACTGAGACTGCAGATGTCAGACTCACCTCTCCTCACCTGAGGAGACAGTAAAGCAGCACAGACTGCAGGCTGTCACTCCAAATTGTCTCATACGCACTGTTCCACCTGGTACTCACATCTGTTTTAACTTGTGTTTTTGGCAGACCAAGTAGCCTTTGCTTCTCTTCAAGCTGGTGTTTTGCAGTGGTGCTGCAGTGGAAAAACGTAGTAATACGTCTCACCCTCCCCAGTAACTGTGACACTGTAGGCAACCTGAATGCTTGCTGAGATGCCAGGTTTAGCATGTGGGCATAGCATTTCACATGTAAAAATGTACCTAGTTTAGCAGCAACAACCATGTTGGATCCATTATCAGTAAGTAAAACTAAATCTTTCTTGTTGATCTGCCATTCTTAACAGCTCGGCCTTATTTGTGTCTGTGTGGCTCTCATTTACTGCTTTTGTTTGGAGCACATGACATTCGAGCTGCCACTCCTTGGTAATGAAATGTGCTGTTATGGTGACATAAGATTCTGTAGCAATGGATCACGCATCACAGAGCAATCCTATCTGCTTTCCTCAGTGATTCCATGACTTCAGTTGTGGCCTCACTGTAGAGGGCGGGGATCACTGTATTAGTGGAATATCTTCGAGATGGAATGGTGTAGCTCAGCTCCAGAGTGCACAACATAGCATGAAAGCCCTGGTTTTCAACGACTAAATACAGATGCAAATCCTTGGCAATTAAAGTTGTGATAGAGTTCGTATTTCACTTCACCCTTTCCGAGTTGGGTGGAAGTTTTGACATCATTTGCTTGATGGTCCTGTGGTTAGCAGCAGTTTCAACAGTGTGTTTTTCTTCCTCCTCCGGGCGGAAATGTGCAATGTGGTTTTTCATGTTTGTTGTGTTCCTAAAATATTTTAGTTTAGTTTGACAATAGTTTGCATATAGTGGGGCCCTTGTCTAGGTCCTTTTTCTCTTCAACTTCATAGAAGCCAAAGTGCTTCCATGTGCTAGCTTTTAATGCAGAGGGTGCCAATCGAATTTCTTGCTCAGTCATCTCATCTCTTTGTTATACACACAACATAAACTTTTGGGGTGCTGTGCTTCCGTGTTCGACCTTTAGCGTTTCGCAAATGTTAGATTTAGAAGATCGATTTTTCACATTTGTGATTCAGAATCGTCCACGGTTGCATCATGATGCATCTAAAAATCTTTTTTTTTTCCCCCACCCCTACTCAGTGTGGATCAGTATAATATCAGCCACATGTCTGCAGTTCAGTCTCAACACAACTTTCACATTATATTAATTTCAGCACAGCTAAACCATGGTGTCTGACCTCAGAGTCTCCAGGCTACAGTTTGGACTCTCCAGAAAACCACACAGATGCTTCACTCCTGAATCCTGCAAGTCTTTGTTGAAGCTCATGACCAGATGTTTCAGATGGGAGGGGTTGGACTTCAGTGCAGAACCAAGAGAGCTGATCTCTGACAAACCGCAGCCCTCAATACTGTATAAAGAATAAAAGAGGTCAGTTTATTAGACAAAGTTTGATCTTGAAATCATTCAGTGTTTCATAATTTGCCAGATTTCTAGAAACGAGACCTGCTCCGTCCACAGTGGGATGGATGTTGTCTCTCCTAATAAGGCCAGGTTTTCCTCAAAAAGTTTGCCAATTATCTATGAAGCCCACACCATTTTCTGGACACCACCTAAACATGACAACATGCTGCTGTTCAGTAAAGACATGAACCATGTATAACAACCCTTTGAAACAAACATACATCAACTTTCTAATGTACATTACTTAGGGAAAAAAAATTAACAGGCCCTAATAGTACAAAACTCTGCAGAGGAAAAATAGCAGACATTTCAGCCTATTTTTAAACAAACTTTATTGAACTTATGTCAGGAGGGCCAGCTCTGTCCTGGGCTGCCCATTAGACTCTGTGGAGGTGGTGGGTGAGAGGAGGATCTTGTCCAAACTAACATCCATTATGGACAACAGCTCTCACCCACTGCACCAGACTGTAGAGGAGCTGAGAAGCTCCATCAGCAGCCGACTGAGGCTCCCCCAGTGCAAAAAGGAGCGCTACCGCAGGTCCTTCATCCCCACTGCTGTCAGACTGTTTAACTCTGCTCTGTAACAGTGGTATTACATGTCTATCTACACTACCCATAACTTCCCTGTATATAAGAGGCTTATCCCTGTATATAAGATGCTTATTCCCTGTACATAAGATGCTTATATTTTGCCCTTATTTTTTACCTTATTTATACTAAAGTGTGAACTTCTTGCACCTCACTGTGTGTTACTTTAGGCGGTTGTAACTAGTGAATTTCTCCACTGTGAGATCAATAAAGTTCTATTCTATTCTATTCTAATAATATTCAAAGATTTGGGTCTTAATATAGAGGTTAAATGACTGATGTACTGCTGTGATGTAGTGTTAACAATTAATAAATGAATTATTCAAGATTTCTTTTAAATTTCTCCTGATATTGACAGAAAAGGAACTGAATTGGTCACTGCAGCTAAATTCTAATTGTTTATTGTGGTGATAAGACAAGTTGCCACTGTAATAATAAAGATAAACTTTCTTGAAATACACGTTACAAAACACTGTTACCAGTACTTTACAGAACACAACAGTTCACAATCAAAAAGAAAAAAGTACACACAGTTAAAACAACAGCAACAGATAAAAACAAGGCAAAAAACAGCATGAAGTATGATTAGAATGTGTGTCTGTGTGTATGTTTCCTTTGATAGCAAATTGTTTTGTGTGATCAGGGTGAAGGAATTATACTGACATCCACTGTCTGCTCTGTAATGGAAAACAAAATCAGAGGTGAATACTCTTCATGTGAGCTTTGGTATATCTGACTTCTAGCACTGGACCTCAAAACTGAGGCTGATACTGAAATCTACGTGTGGGTGCCAATGTGAACTTTTTTATAACAATTTATGTATTCTGAATATTTTGTTGCTCCATTTTCTTTTTTAATGTACTTCGTACGATAGGGAACTTTAACCAAGACCTGCTTTCCCTGTGTCATCCTCTTGCACCCTCTCTCTTGCTGTATACTGAAGCCAATATAATGAGCATACTCAGGACTGAATAAATATTTCTGATCTGAATAGTAGTGTTATATAAAAACAGACTCATGCCTTTTAATAATGAAATAAGTTCTGACTAGTTCTTGTTTTCTCACGGCTCTCTTTTTGTTTTGTTTTGTTTTGAGGCTACCAAAAATGATCTTGTAAAAATGTCAAAGCCACCCTTCCTATCACACTAGATGCCACTTACAGTAAATGAAAGAGCAGTGAGTACAACTATATAGTACACTATATGAATATGTACTGTGGAGCAGACTGACAATGTTTGAATCAGAATCAGAATCATAACTTTATTGTCATTGTACAAATGTATAACGAGATGGAGAACTACTCCCTTAAAAGTGCCGTGCAGACATATACACAAGTACAACACCAACACACAAGTACAACACCACAAAAAAAATTACAACAATATGCTATTAGCAGCCTATTCCATAGGACTGCACCACAGTGGAATGAAAGTTTATTGCACCTGAGTTTAGGATAACTATGGCTCTCGGAAAGAAGCTGTTCCTGAGTCTATTTGTGCGAGCCTTAATGCACCTGTAGCGCCTGCCCGAGGGCAACAGGTCGAACAAAGCAAACCCAGGATGAGAGCAGTCCCTGATGATGTTTTTTGCTCTACTGAGGCAACGGGAGGTGTAGATTTCCATTAGGGAGGGCAGAGGGCACCCCACGATTTTTTCTGCTGTTTTGATGACCCTGTGCAACCTCTTCCTGTCTGTCTCCGTGCAGTTCCCACACCATGTAAGGACACCAAGAAACCTGAAGTTGTGGACCCTCTCTACATGCTCAACGTTAACTCACAGAGGGGCAGGGTCCAGTTTGTGTCTCCTGAAGTCCAGGATGATCTCTTTTGTGTTCTAATGTTCAGTTCCAGATTATTCTCTGAACACCAGTCTGTTTACCGCCGTACCTCCTCTCTGTAGGCCGACTCGTCCCCTCCTGAGATCAGTCCGACCACTGTAGTGTCGCCAGCGAACTTAATGATGATGTTGTCTTTGTGGGCTGGCCTGCAGTCATAGGTGTAGAGACAATACAGGAGGGGGCTGAGCACACAGCCCCGTGGGGAGCCAGTGCTCAGTATGCGGGTGGAGGAGAGGTGGGGGGCCCAGTCTCACATGTTGGGGCCGGTTCCTCAGAAAGTCCCTTATCCAGGCACATGTGAGAGGAGGGAGGTGCAGGGTGGTCAGCTTGGTGATCGGGATGTCCGGGATGACTGTTGAGTTAAAGCCTCTGGGACAGCACTGGGCGGCGCGGCACTAATGGTGCAATGGTCAGAATGTGCCTGATCATTACAGCAATCTCTGCATTCATCACTTGAAAACAAGCGGTTTTAAAACAACACGGACATTTTTCTGGAGCAAAATGCCTTTTTATAATGACCAAAGCTTGGTCTAGTACCATTCTGGAGGTCTAAAAGAACTTTATGATCATTTTTCCTTGGGGGAAGCCAACAGGCAGTCAGCCAGCAGGAGTCTGGGTCGCCCTCCGCAGGTCAGCTGAGAAGAACAGTAATGAGCATATGCTCAGTGGGTCCAAAACTGTGTGGAACATCAACACAAGAAAAGCTTGTAAAATGTTGTGTGTTGTATGCACCAATGAGCTGCTTTCAGTTGAATAATTCTCCATGGTGGTTTTCCAAACCTCAGGGTAGTAAAGAACCTCTGATGGCACTGAGGCCTAAAGCTAACCAGATCCAAGATGAACTATTACAGTGAATCCATTTCACATTGTCGTCCAACGGTATCCTTGTCCCTGGATTGGTTAAGCAGTTAACCCTTTGACCTACAGAAGTGCTGGAGCTCCAATTTGCATATCTTTAAATGGCAGTAGAACTGCAACCACATACAGTAATAATAATGCAATAATTCTTTTTGCATAGAGGAGTTACACTTACATATCATACATTCAACGTGTCCCAGAACGTTTCCTTCCCCTGAGGGGTTTGCAGAAATCAAGTAAAAACATTATAATGCAGACGCAGATGCCTTATCGATCCGATCAGCTGATCATCACGTTGTCAGCATGAACTCTCAGGTGGTTTTTATGTGCGCCACTCCCTGCTCCAGCAGGAAGTGATGTCATTTTCCACTTCTGCCATTGAAGAGAAATGTTTGACTTTGTGCGTTTCTGTATAGAAGGTTCTGGGACACTTGGAGCTTTGATCACACTGTTGGGATTTCTTTATTTTGATGTCTTTTTGCGAAATGTGCTCAATATTATTTTTGTTTTTGGTACAGTTTATAAGAATGAGTGTGTCTAAAAAAGGAAGTTATGAACACTATAAAACTTATTTTATGTGGTTTGAAAGGATTTTGTGCAACTTTTTTTGAGGAAGACAACTGGGATATTTTGTATCTAGAAAAATATGTGTTTATTGCACTTTAGCAGAATTATTACATAGATGCTATTAAAATATGGGCTATAAAGGTTGTGTTGATTATAGCAAGTTGAAATTCTCCAAAAAATGTCTCTTCAGCACCTAAAAATGTAAAGATGAGCTCCGTCAGACTTGTGCTTGTCGTAAAGGGTTAAAAAAAATGGCTGAATGTGCAACATACAGTAGAGATGAATTGATTTTCCTCATTTTTTGCACCAAACATGCTTCAAAATGCTTCTTAGTCAGGAGTAACAGACATAACAAACATATTTACCCACAAAGAGGTGACAGAAGAAACTCCAACGAAATCGTGTAACAAAAGATCTAAACCCAAAATAAAATCCTTTCAGTGAAGGAGAAAACCTCTGTCACCTGAGAGAAAAGAGCAGATTCTCTGTCTGACACCTTAAGCCGTCATAATTGACGACCTGACTCTAGCAGGGCTGCGGCATGAAGCAGACTGTTGTTGTTTTGCAGTAATTAGTCCAGGATGGGCTTTGTGCGAGGTCACGGTACACTGACGAGGCCTGCAGCCAAGAGTACAGACAGAACCAAACTGCATGCAGTTGCAAATCAGTGTGAAGAGTTCAAAAAGCAAGATTCAACGGCAGTTTTTATCTGTGGTGATGATGTCAGCGTTTACGAGCGACATATGCTGACATACACATGCATGTCTGCTGAAGAATTTCCACTTCTTGATGATAGTGATCATATTTTTGTCTGTCTGAAAACAGAGGCAGCGGTTAAAGGTGTTTGATTCACACGAATGAAACTTTTCCAGCCACTTCAGTTAAACCCTTTCTAATGTGGTTGATATATTCCCTATTTTTGCAAACATACAGTGCGGTGTAACTTAACCAAATTACATCGCACTGTATATGATGTGTGATCAGAACGTTCTGAGAACAGAACCATAAAAACGGAAAGCCTTACCTGATTGGAATTTGGCCAGTCTCGCCTTCAAGGACATCTTCCTGTGCACCTCTGGACCAGTTTTAGAGCTCTAGTAGCAGTCCTGTTGTGTCTCCCTCCTCGTTTTAGAAAGTGGATGACGTTTCTGAGAGGCAAATCTGACGAGTGGTTGAGGCGGTGAGAAAAGCTGTTGCTGGTGTGCACAAAAAAACGACGCACTCTGTGGGAGCACGCGATGCCTCCCTGCCATGCACCTTTTCCTCTGAATGTTCTCGCTCAGGCGCCTCAGGGTGTTACAGCACATTCATGTTCTGAAATTTAACGTGTACAGCCTGGTGAATGTTAAAAAAGAAAAGAAAATCACACTTTGCCTTTGGGCTCGGGAACTGTGTAGGCCTATACTTCAAGTGAGAACTGCTTCACTGCTGGAGGCCCAGCTCTTATCTCCACTGATGATCCTCCAGATGAAAATTGGAGTCAGTTTGAAACAGAAGTTGATGTTGGTTTCAGGTTGGTGGTGAAATCAAAGAACGTACAGTGTAAGTGGTGAGAACGACTTCCCTCTGATAATAGCAGCAGTGCTGGAGTCCGTGTGGGCCTGCCAGAGAACATCAGAGTCCAAATCTTAAATCAGGTAAGGCATTTCAATTTTGTGCAAACGTTCTGATCGAACTTTTCGTCCCGGTAGCATTCCGTCATACAGTCAGTTTACAGACCATTCATTGGGTGTCGGATTAATGGGATTACACACACAAACATTTGATAAAATCTTATGAGCCGTTTTCTTTATTTGTGGCTGTTTACTAGCAAAAATGAACAGTAAAAGCAAAAATCCACGCTGATGATTCTGACGTTTAATTTCGATTTAATTGCCAGCGATGATGGCTCTTAGCCTGCCGCCAACTGTACAACTCGGACCTAAAGCTGGGAGGGTTTTCTTAGGTAAAACGACAATGCAGCAGCTGATTTTTAGCTCTATGAGCTAATGCCATGGAGAGGCGCCTGTAGTCCATCTGTCCACAGTTGGCAAGAATCACAGTTCCTCCTGCAGTATTGGTTAGAATTTCATCAGACTTGTACGTAGTGATCACCTAATGGGACTTCACCCAAACTCTGCTCAAGATCAAAGTCATATTTGTTTTATGGGAAAAAATTGCTAAGCCAAAGAGTATTGGTGTGGATTATAATATTCATGAAATAAATATTTGTGTGTGTCCCTCTGCCATCAGTGTCATGAATGCCATCATTAGGTTTATTTATTGCATAATAAAGCCAGGTTAGGGCTAGGGTTAGGGTTAAGATAGGTTGAGGGAGTAGCTTCAGCTCCTGGTGGGTGATAACAGAGCAAGAACCTGGTTTGAGCAACATAACTTCCCATTGTTACCAGTAGAAAACTTGAAAGTCAATTTGCAAGGTTCCACTCTCTTATATTCACTATTCCTATCAATGCTTCTCTGTTTGTTAGATGGTAGACCTAGGCCTAACTGCTCTGTGACAGCTTGAAATATTACTAATACTTAAACCACACGTGGCATATCACTCATGCCCTGTCAGCTCCCACATTAGGAAGGCATGACCGAGGCCTTCCTATCACCATTATCAGCGTCACGTCTCATCAGTAATATGGTCAGGGCTATGACATACTGATGCGTTCACATATTTTCATGCATTTTATGGCCATGGTTGCTACTGACACTTTCATTTGATGGTGGACAAAGTTAATCTGTTTTGGATAGGACTGCCTGTGAGCCTCCTTGACTTCTCAGTTGATTTTAATTCTCATTCGCTTGTGCAAAACAACCAAGAAATGACATGAAAACGTATCACTTTCATTTTGTAGTTGACACATTACAGTAATGTGTGAATTGTGATGGCCACATGAGCTACTATGTCAAAACATTCGAGTTGGTAACTATAGTGACCAACCTGTAAAAACAATGTCCGCAAAAATGACGGTAAAAAACTGTCAAATGGCAACAGAATAGACCGTAAAATCTAAAATATTATATTACTATTCTAGAGACATTAAATTATCATAAATCAAGGAACAGTACATAACTCCACTGTTGTTTTCTTTTCTTTTTTTTTTTTACGGTGAACTACTGGTAATCACAGCTGCCAGTAATTTACCGTAATTTTTTTTTAACCGTCCAAAAGAAAAAAGGTGCTGATTTTGCCCCAAAAAGGAGATTCTAAAAATCTTTTTTTCCACTTGGATTTCATACTGCCTCCAAACTGAACCCCACACTTTGATGTTTCAAAGATGTCTAGGCTGCACTGATGATAATCTATTGATCTTTATCTTCAGTTGACCTCATTATCTATGCTCTGTTTTAGACTGGATACATTTTCTAAACTTCTGTGACTTCCGTTTCAGCAACTGTTCAAAGCTGCAAGTGCAAATATGACCTGAAATGTTCACATGAACTAAAAAGAGGTTTAAGATATTAAGTAGTTAATTTGACAGTGGGTGTACGACCCACCATCTCTGGTGTAATTACTACTCTGGGTTTGTGATTTTGGCAGCTCACCGTGGTTTCACGCTGAGTTTGCTCTTTTCTCTCGTGGCGCCTCAATTCTGTTGCTGTGAGAGAACGATGAGGCAACGCTCACCGTAGTACCACACGTTCGACCTGTCAAAGAAAACTAAAGGGTGTGGAAAACAGTGAATCTGAAAGTTGGAAGCATGTCATATTACAACGCAAGCAGGCAGGCAGGCAGGGTTCGAACGGTTACAGATTACAATACACCCATCATAAAATCAATCCAGGTATCCACACAAAGACAAAACTCGTGAGCAGCACCACCAGCACAGGGTGTCTGACAGACAGAAGGCTGCAGACTCAATGAGAAGCACACAGCAGGTAATGGAAACGAGAAGTAGGACTTAACTTGCTTCCTAAATGACTCAAAAGCTTCCCAAAGAGTTTTGAACAATGACCTGGTATTTGCCCTGTCAGTCTGGGTCTCAGCAGGACTCAGATTGTTCAGGTATTAATGGGCAGCCTCTGTTTACTTTGAGCTGTTTGCTGATGGATCATCTTACTTCTTTGTTGTCTACCTGCAGGAAGACTCCAGACTGCAGCAACAGCAACCGATCATGAGAACGAAACTGCACCTTTTTTCTGATTTAGTTGGTGTTTGCTCGATTTTTCCAGCAACATTACAAAACATTAACTCACAGCTGGTAAGATTTGTAATACCCAAAGATCAGCGCTGTTTTTTTTTGTTTGTTTTGTGTATTTACAGCAAGGTAGAAACCAGTGGTTACACTGACGAACAGGAAGGGTAGGTTAGACTTTGCCAGAAAACATATAAAAGAGCCTGCAAAGTTTTGGAGAAGGAAGAGTTATTGCATGGGCATGTATGGCTGCCAGTGGAACCAGGTCACTAGTGTTTATTGATGATGTGATGCTGATAGAAGCAGCAGGATGAACAGTGAAGTGTACAGGGCTCTACTCTCTGCTCAGATTCACCCAAATGCCGCAACGCTGATTGGATGGCAGCGCAAATGGATAATGAGCCAAAGCAAACTGCAAAAGCAACCCAAGAGTTTGTCAGGGCAAAGAAACGGGATAATCTTCGGCAGATTTTCAGTTCCTGAAGACACATTATAAAGTCATCTCATTTAAACTATTATTTCTGTTTGTTTATCTTAGTTTTTTCCTGATGTTACAAAGAATTTCTCAACTACTGGCTAAAGTATCATATTATTTATTATTGTACGATGGTCACACATTCATTGTCTTCCGCTTGTCCAATTCAGGGTCGCAGGGGGTGTTGGAGCCTATCTCAGCTATCATAGGGTGAAAAGCAGGGTACACTGTGGACACATTCACACCTACGGTCAATTTAGAATCACCAGTTAACCTAACCCCCATTGCATGTCTTTGGAATGTGGGAGGAAGCCGGAGCACCCAGAGAGAACCCACACAAACTCCTCACAGAAGGGTCAAAGGCAGCAACCTGTCGGATTTGAACCTGGACCCTCTTGCTGTGACGCAACAGTGCTAACCACTGCACCACCCATGGTCACGCATATTGAGCATAAATTAGCATATCAACAATACTAACAGATATTAAGCGTCTGTCACACCTTGACGATTTAACCAGCGTATGCCTACATAGGAAAATTTGACTAATACGCTGGTGTACAGTAAGTCGAATAAGTTACTGGTAAGTTTTGTATAAGTTAAGAGCATGCTCAAGCATGCTGGCATACATCGTAGTACGGCAAGGTTGTCCAAAGATTTTGAGCATGCGCAAAATTTCCGCTGTATGCCAGCGTATGGCTCATACGTCCCGCATACACGGGCCATAAATTCTAGGTAAGTTACGCGATCCTTGACACACATTCTCACATGTTACTTGTAAGTTACTCATAAATGGAAATATGTTGAGATAAAATTAAAAGAATCCTACTTTAATGATAAATAAAGCACTTAACAGTCTTATAGCTTTAAATATAGTAACATTAAACTAAAACCAGGTCATGTTCTTCTTTGTAACTTTACATAATGTATGGAGTTGGAATCCATAGGTAGGTGAAGTGATTTCAGTGTGTGGGAAGCATGAGGACACAAACGTAGGACTCGAGGAAGCTAAAACTTAAATCAAGTTTTATTCAAGCTGACAAATGTCCATCAAAATAAATGAAGTCCGAGAGGTAAAAACCAGACAAGCAAACACAGGAAACCAGCACAAGCTCTGGCACGAGGGAACATAGACTAACAACGCAACAAGGAACTAAAGAAAGACGCACTCAGACTAATGACAAGTGAGCGACAGGAGGGATGCACTGAGGCCTGTCTGGTGTTTTGTGTAGTTTTTAAATATTTGCTCTCCTTTAAATCATTTTTTTTTTTTATATTCTCCCTGCTGAGTCAACACACACGCAGACATGATTTGCTCTTCTGTCCTCTTTTGTGCATTTTGTTTGGTGAGGTCATCTCTTTCAATGTGCATGTGCCACCTGTTCACGTCAGTGATAAATCATTTCATTTAATTAATTTATTGCAGTGGTTTACACGTCCGCCTCACAAGCAAAAAGTCGCCGGTTTGGTCCCAGGCGGGGACACAAGCCCCTCTCACCCTGGAAGGTTGCACCAGGAAGGGTGTTCGGCGTAAAAACCTCTGACGAATTACCAGTGCTGACCTCTTGGAAGGGAGCAGCTGAAGCTCCGCTGGGCTTCAGTAACCAGTCTCTGTTTCATTAAAACGCGTCACATCACTGCATTACAGGAATCATGAAGGAAATACGAAATCCTTCCTTCATGGCAGGGCAGCTGTGGCTCAGGGGGTAGAGCGGGTCATGTTCCAAAAGGAAGGTTGGCTGTTCGAGCCCTGGCCTCTCCAGTCTACGCGTCGAAGCATCCTTGGGCAACGGCACTGAACCCTAAGTCGCTCAGGACAGAAGAGTGCTAAATAAGCACCAGTCCGTTTTACCATCTACCCAACAAATAACTACAATTATGCAGTCTCTTTCAGTGTTCCATAGCTGTAGATCTAATTCCCAAACTTTCCTTAATGGCCTAAAATATTCTGTAATCTCAGATGGCACCAAAAGGGCTTCTAAAATGAAACTAGAAAACATCAATTAATGACTCACAACTTGCTTGAGTTTGAGGCCACAGTTCGACCAAAGAAGGTGTACCAAGGTGTTCCCAGGCCAGCTGGGAGACATAGCCTCTCCAGCGCGTCCTGGGTCTGACCCAGGCTCTCTTCCCAGAGGGACTTGCCAGAAACACCTCAAATAGGAGGCGTCCAGGAGGCATCCTGAGCAGCAGCGGCTCGACTCTGAGCCTCTCCTGGATGACTGAGTTCCTCACCCCGTCTCTGAGGGTGAGTCCAGCAACCCTGTGGAGAAAGCTCATTTCAGCCGCTTGTATTCACAGTGTTATTCTTTCAGCCATTACCCAAACTTCACGACCATAGGTGAGGGTAGGCCCCTCCCTGAGCCTGGCTTTGCCGGAGGTCTCTTCCTGTTAAAAGGGTGTTCGTTTTTCCCACAGTCACCAAGTGCTCCTCATAGAGGGTGATCTGATTGTTGGGGTTTTCTCTCTAATACTGTAGAGTCTTTACCTTACAGAGCGAAGCACCTTGAGGCGACTTTTGTTGTGAATTGGCGCTTTATGCCACGTGGGGCAGGACCTCATCCCCAACCCGGAGAGGACAATCCGCCCTTTCCCCAGCTTGCTAAGGATTTAGCCGTGTGGTGGGATGGTTTCTGATTTTTTGCTGCACTAATGCAGTTTGTTGAGACTGTAACTCTGTTTATTTTTTGTACCTACAATTTACAGATGGTAACCTTTCCGAAAGTTTTAAGTCAAAGAAGTCAGCAGCAGCACAGCATCTCCTCCTCCTCTCCTCTTGACAGGCAGGTCGATCACCACAGAGCTTTTATTTAAACTCAAAACCAACCGTGAGTCATTAACGGAGGTTTTCTAGTTTATTTTTAGCAGTGTCACACGCAGACAGTCATGACTGACAGGCAGTTAAAAAGAGGACAACAGGGACAACACGCACTCTGTGTGTGAGATTGCATTTGTTCAAAATTTGTTTGCTGCAACTTCCTCTAGAACCTCTTATCCAAATGGAGGTGTAAGGTTGTGCATCATGAGAAATCAATGACAAAAATGTCTACATTTAAATAAAAAAATGTACCTAAGTGATGAATGAGTGATGAGATTTTGTAAACGTTTTTGGCTGACTCATTTTTCCACCTCTTCAAAGGTCTTCGGAGGCTTTTAAGGGTTGGTTTTATTGTAAAAGTTAGTGAGGTTTAGGTTAGGATTAGGGTTAGAGAGAGGCTTCTGGCACTTCATTAATGCCAGCGAATGTCCTCACAAAGAAACAAAGTATGCCTGTGAATGTGTGTGTTCCCTTACCAGCGTATGTGGTTGAAATAGCTACGTTATCTCCCC
The DNA here is from genome assembly GCA_015106775.1 of Etroplus canarensis. Taxonomy (NCBI): domain Eukaryota; kingdom Metazoa; phylum Chordata; class Actinopteri; order Cichliformes; family Cichlidae; genus Etroplus; species Etroplus canarensis. The sequence continues at coordinate 13,855 of VUQH01012787.1, forward strand.
GCTCAAAACTGGTCAGGGTATGACGGCAAAAACTGCAACGCAGACCGACAGGGTCTTTGTTCTTTTTTAATAGAACGACATTTTATAGAGAAATTTTTGGTCACTAAGCTGTTAACAGACGGCCACACAACGTCCACTCCACGTCCACATTCTAGTATCACCAGATGCTCGTTTTTTAAAATGTATAGAGCATTCAAATATTATAGTATGTGGACAGAAGTATTGGGCCACCTACACATTACACCTTTATATCACGTTCTAAAGCCAGAGGCATTAACATGGCGGTTAGAACAGCTTCCACTCTCCTGGGAAGGCTTTCTACAAGATGTTGGCGTGTGTCTGTGGGCTTTGTTTTATTTAACCATTGATGCAGATGAGCATTTGTGAGGTCAGACACTCACGTTGGTTGAGGAGGCCTGGCTCACAATCTCCATTCTAGTTCATCCCAAAGATGGGGTTGAGGTCAGGGCTCCAGTGCAGTTCTGCCACAGTGAACTCATCCAACCGTGCCTTTATGAAGCTTGCGCTAGGGCACAGTCATGCTGGAGCAGAAAAGGGCCTCCCCCTGACTGTTCCCACAAAGGTGGAAGTATGGAATAATCTAAAATGTCTTGGTAAGCTGAAGCATTAAGATTTACCTTCACTGGAACTAAGAGGCTCAGGGCAAACTCAGAAAAATTACCCCATAGAATTATCTCCACCAAACTTTACAGCCGGCGCGGTGCAGTCAGGAAGCCAGCGTTCTCCTGTCACTGACCAGTTACTGAGTCTGCAGAGTGTTGGTGACTTTTATGCACTATGTGCACTCAGCACTTGGTGACCCCACTCTTTAACTCTGCGTGGTCTACCACTTGGTGACTGACCTAGTTTGCAGTAAAACCACTTACAGTTGAGGGTGAAATATCTAGGAAGGAGGAAATGTCACCAGCTGACTTGTTGCAGTGGTGGCATCCTATTACACCACTGCAATTGCAATTGCAATTGCAATTACACTACACCACTGTAAAGGCAGACTGCATGGCTAGCTGCTAGCTTTTATACACCTGCTTCTTGCCTCCCGAAGTCAGCGTTATAAACTGATGGTGATGGTGGTTGAGATAGACGGAGAATAGACGGACAGACTGGAATTTTCCCAGATTATTAGTAAAGTATATAGATACAAATGACATGAAATGACCTCTGGTGGTAGCAGCTCCCTTTACTGCTAAGACAAGATGATGATCCAGTCAATATTTTGCATAAAGTCAAGAAAAAACAGGCTCATTGGATTAAGATTTTGTTGTTCAGGAAGTTCAATAGTTAGCATCTATCCGCTCAGAACCTCTAGGTAGACAGGAAGTGAAACGTCGCTGAAAAAGAAAAAAGAAGGAAATCTAAATCAAACACAGCGTGATTTGAATATTTGACCTGCACTATCTGTCACACTTGAGTGTGTATTTAATACTTACAGTTTTTTAAAATTATTAAATCTCTAAATTCCAACATCTGAAAAATATTTTCCTGCCAATGCGACAATAACCACAGAACCATTTTCTGTTGCATTATTAAATCTTTATTAAGCACATTTTTAGAAAAATATATGTACAGCTTTGCCAGCATATTTCATAAGATGACAAAATTCAAATGCAGTTTAAACATAAAAATATAAAATCAGACGGAAGAGCAAAAAGCTGATTCTGATTAGTTTCTTTGGTGTGTTCCCTCTTCACCACATCTTCACTTAAGTCCTGATCCAGACGCTTCTGTCTATAATTCAAATACAGCTGAAGGTCAGTTTGGCACAGATCTTCTAAAACATCCCTTGTGTTTCTCCTCCATGTGGTCACGATGCTGAAGATAATCTGTGAGCAGAGTAATGATGTTTGTTCAGGGGAGGTTTCCCTTCCTCTGCTGAGAAAACAGAAAGAGAAGCTATTAGCGCCGTCGTGATCATCCTTTATTTAATCAAAATTAGACAGCTCTTCTCCATCAACATTTAGATGTATGACTTTAACGAGGACGGGGTCTTTATTTACAGTCCTTCGTCATTTATGTGAGTCTCACTTAACTGTCATCCCCAAAAATTTAACAATATGAAAACCATTTTCTCCCAAAGAGAGTTAACAGAATACAACGATTTCCCCCTTGGCTCGTCTGGAGCGTTCAGGTGTGTTAACACAATGCCACAGTCTTCCCATGAGTGGACGTCCCAGCAAATTCACCCCAAGTTAAGACGGTGAAACGCTCAGAGAAATTTCCACAAAAAACTAAGCGCTTATCCAGTTCAGGGTCACGGGGGGTGCTGGAGCCCATCCCAGCTGTCATCGGGGGTAGGGCGGGGTACATCCTGGACAGGTCGCCAGTCTGCCGCAGGGCCAACATTCACACCTATGGTCAATTTAGAATTGCCAACCCCCTTTGCATGTCTTTGGTTTGCGGGAGGAAGCCGGAGGACCCAGAGAGAACCCACGCAAGCAAACTCCACACAGAAGGGCCTAAGGTTTGAACCCGGACCCTCTTGCTGTGAGGCAGCAGTGCTAACCACCACGCCACCCAGTTCATGACATGGCAGGACAGTTAGAAAAAAAAAGGACTCAACAAGTAGGGCTTGTTTGGAAGGGTTGCAGGAGGAAGTCTCTTCTCTCTAAAAACAACATGGCAGCACAGCTTAGGTTTGCAAAGCTGCATCTGGACAAAGCACAAGACTTCTGGGACCATGTCCTTTGGACAGAGCAGACCAAAGTAGACATGTTTGACCAGCACAGTGGTGGAGGGATGATGATTTGTTTTGCAGCCACAGGGCCTGGGCACCTTGCAGTCACTGAGCCAACCATGAACTCCTCTGTGTACCAAAGTATTCTACAGACAAATCTGAGGCCATCTTTCTGACAGCTAAAGCTTGGTACAAACTGGGTCATACAACAGGACAATGATCCCAAACAGAGCAGCAAATCTCCAGCAGAATGGCTGAAAAAGAAAAAGAATCAAGGCGCTGCAATGGCCCAGTCAAAGTCCAGACCTCAACCCAGTTGAAATACTGCGAGGAGACCTTATAAAACTGTTCATAAACAAATGCCTGCAAACCTCGATGAACTGAAGGGACATAGTAAAGATGAGTGGGACAAAATTCCTCCACAGCCATCTGAGAGTGATAACGTCACACATAGTAGTTCTACAAGCTACTGGCTCAGGGGGCGTACTTAGTTTTCACACACTGCTTCTGCATTTTGGCTCACTTTGTTAAAAATGTCATGTGATACATCATGCAATGTCATGTGTTGTTGTTGTTCATCTGAGGTTGTGTGTACCTAATTGTAAGACCTGCTAAGGACCACATAATTTCTTATAACGCTCTGATACGTAAAACCTTAGAATCGAAAGAGGGTGTATTTTTTTCACATAACTGCAAATATCTGAGCCAGTGGCGTTAACCCTTCGTAAGGTGACGCTAAGGCAGAAAGTTTGAACACCAGTCAGTCAGGATCAGCCGCCAAAGCACAAACTCACAAGTCGGTCAACGAAAGCAGGAAATCCCCAAAAACTCCTGGCATTTCTCATTATGCAACTTCACCAACTACAAATGAATTATATTTAGCACTTTGTAATATTTGTAGTTTTCTTTTATTTAAAAGCCATTTTGGAAAAATCTTCTAAGAGATATTTGCAAACTTTCATCAAAGGTTAAATTTAAATTAAAGCCTCAGATCAAAAGTGTAGGTATAGTCTGTCTCCAACAGATGTGCAGAGATGGAAAATAAATCTTTAGCATTTAAATTAATTAATTTGAAATGCAAACTGACTTTATGCCTATCATAAACACTTGTATTGCTCGCTTTAAAACCCGCCACTGTTCTTTTATTGGAAGCCCAAGAACAGACCGGAGACCCTCCTGTTAACATACAAAAACATTTATTGAGGTCACAGGTAAAGTATAGCAGCTGGACTCAGTTTGACTAAGCTCTCGCAGGAACTCAGCCAGAATGAGCCCAGATCACAGGAACCAGTTCACATTTATCTTCTTGCGCTGGGCCTTGCCCCGTACAAAGGTGAATTCACACGAAACTGTTTGTAATTGGCCATCTATTATCGACGTGGACAATGTGATAATCAGCGTGTATGAACGTTGATTTCAGGCGCGTATCTAACACAGCGCAGCCTGGTCCTCCTCAACAAACAGGTTGCAACCTTCAAAGGGACTTCTTGGTTAAATGAAGGATAAATAAGAATGATCTGTTTGTTGATCTGTGTCAGGAACTGGTTCTGTTGGCTCCGTCTTTGAGAGCTTTAACGAGGCTTAAAGGAAATCAGGTCTGGCTTCATTATTTCAAAGCTTTTTAAATGTTATAAATAACCTGACCTTTAGCGTTAATTATGACACATAAACATTTTGTGTGTGTGTGTTTTTTTGTATTTAAAGATTATTTTTGTTAGAACAAAAAAACCAACAGTTACAAAAACACCTCTTGAATTTTATTTGCTTGAATCAACTATACATGTCTTGTATGATAGAAAATTAACAGTTTTTGTGCATTATGTCACTTTTTGCAGAAGACAGGACACTAGCTATAAACATTTTTTTTCTATCAAAACCAGGAGCTGTTTCTTCTGTGCAATTTGGGGTCGTTTTAATCTCAACTTGGCCGACCCCGTTTCCTAAAAGCACACACATTAGTGGTTATTGGGGACAAAACAACGCAGAATTTAGCAGAAAAATAAATCCTCTCAGATGTGTTTTTATAGCTTAAAACACTGGATAGAAGCGCTGCGGCTTTTTTGAGAGACAGTTTTATACATTTGTAATTTTTAGCCAGGCCACAAAAGTCAACATTCCCTTTAGCTTCCATCCCACATAAGACTGAAATACTACTAAATATCAACAGTGGGTTGGCAGAAAGAAAAAAAAAAACGGGAATTTGGGGGCAAATAAGTGTGGCGTTGTGCCGAATGGGGCGCGGTTTGGAAAACTGCTCATGTTGTCCCCTTTAATAACAGAGGAGAAAGATATGTTCCAAATAATTACAAAACAGTTTAGAAATTATCCTGTTTAGCTAAGAGTATAAAGTCAATTATGCAGCGTCAACACAAGCCCTGTTTGGAGGCCTACAAGCACAGCATCGTCCTGCAGCTGCTTTGGCTCTGAATGATGTCAGTGGATTGAATAAGAAACATAGCACGCTGCTAATTTTGGGACATTCCAAGGCATTTGACACAGTGGTCATTACTTACATGTAAGAAATTTAAATAGTGTTGGTTTACCTTCAGGAATTACTCATGTGACCAGCAGCACTTAGTAAAATTAGGAAATTCAGTTTTATTTATAGAGCACCAATTCACAATAAAAGTTGCCTTAAGGCTTCATCCTACAGTATTAGAGAGAAAGCCCCAACAATCAAACCATCCTCTGTGAGCAGCACTTCGTGACCGCGGGAAGGAAGAACTCTCTTTTAACAGGAAGAGACCTCCGGCAGAACCAGGCTCAGGAAGGGACAGCCATCTGCCTCAACCTTTACTGCTTAAAGGTGTCCCGCAGGTTCTACTTCTAGGTCCACTTGTTTTGACATTTTATAAGAAACGCTGTTTCATTTGAACAAACTGTTTCATACGTTTATATGCAGATGATACAATATTGTAGTGTACTGCTGATTCAGCTCAACTAGCCATGGAAAAATGACCTAAAAAAAAAAGACCTAAAACTTCTTCTTGCTCTGGAGCAAGAGGTGATGGCTGACACATTTCTGTTGTTCAAGAATGTAAATGTACTTCAACATTTGTATTCAAGTATCATATAAACAATATTGTTAAGAAACTAAGACAAAACTGGATTTTTTTTTACAGAATTATGTGACTGTTTGTGTGTCTTGGCTCTGGTGAGCGGTTCATTGGGAATGATGGCTGGCACTTGAATTTGGTTGATTGAGGATTTATATACAGTACTGTGCAAAAGTTTTGAACCATCCCTCATTTCTTCGTATTTTGTCAGCAAAGAGCCAGACTTTCCTGGAATTGTTTAAAGTGCAACAGTTCAAGCAATAGTTTTGAAGGTCTTTCAACAAGTTTCTTTGGACATTGTCATCTTTTTTACGAATTTTTAGTCCAGTCCTTGTGTCTAACCATTTTCAGAGGAATGTTTTTTTTGTTTTTTTTTCTTTTTTACACCACTTAACGTTGACCTTTCAATCCTTCAGGCATTAAAAAGGCACATAACACAAGCGATAAACCAATGTTAATGATCATGCTGACAGAGAACAGCACAAAAGGCAGCAAACATCCAAAGAAGAGCTTTGGAATGTCCTTCAAAAAGTCTGGAGAACTATTCATGAAGATACTTAAAGAAATGACAGGAGGTTTGGCTAAGAGAGTTCAGGCTGTGCTGAAGAATAAAGGTGACTTTCATGCTTGTTAGAATTGCACAAACTCTGCTTTTGCCTCATGTACTGTATTTCCATTCATGTTTGCACATTTCAATAAACCGTCGCACCTATTCCCCATTTTCCCAGTAATGTATAAAGAAAGGAGGTGGGTGGCTTGAGACACAGTTCTCCACATGTTATCTGACCCTCAGAGCCTCGGAGGAGACAATTAACATGAACTTTTCCTTGTTTTGCGGGAAAATATAGTCGAAGCCATTTGTCTGTGTTTAAAACCATTTTTCACTCTACCTTCAAGTTTATTAAGGGCTTCTTCTTCTCCTGTAACGGGAGTAGCTGAAAGGAGAAGGATCACCTGCATCCATCTCAACATGTCCCTTGCATCCTCTTCTGTCATTCCAACCCTCTTCATACTACTCCTTGCATCTTATATAAAAGTTGGGTGGTGTTCTCGGTCTAAAAACGCGGCAGGCATGTGTTATTGTTTATCTATAGGATTTGGAACGCTGCCATTTTACATCACATCTATGCAAGATGGATACTCTGGGCCATATCAGTTTCAGTCACTTCTTCTTCTTCGTTTGGCTGCTCCCGTTAGGGGTCGCCGCAGCGGATTATGTTATGAATCCGCATATTTGATTTGGCAAAGTTTTTACGCCGGATGCCCTTCCTGACGCAACCCTCACCATTTACCCGGGCTTGAGACCGGCACCAGGAGTACACTGGCTTGTGGGACCCTGTGGCTGGTTTAGTTTCAGTCGCTACAAGTCCCTCAAATCTACGCCGAGCTTAAATAAACTGCTTTACTAGCGTGTTTCTATACTCTGTACCTCTAGTTCTTTAGTATTCTTGGTCAGTTTAAATCAATATTTATAAAATACTGAGCTTCTGTCTGTATCTGTTTCAATTAATTTCCCTTCATATCTGGATTTTGCATCCAAACTGGTATTTGTGCACCATTTATAATGGATTTTTATTTTTTGTGTCCTGTAGTGTTGTTTGAAATACTTGACATCAATGTAAACGAGGCCTTTTTCAAGTAGAAACAAATTAAAGATGACCTATTCTGCTTTTTCCTTCGTTCCTGTCGTATCTCCTGTCCCAATCAGGTTAAACATGCCCCAAGTTTTAAATAATGAGGTCAGTTAATGAGCAAGTAATCTCTCTGAGCCAAAAGCTCAGGCTTCACGCTGCTTTAAACACTCAGTATCTGGTGTTTTTTTCTACTCTTGGCTCCGTATGATGTCACAAAGAAAGGACATCCCTAATATGGTCATCTCAGGCTCACTGCTCTGGCTTTGAGCACATTAGCCCCACCTGCCAGCTATTCAGTTAACCAGTTAGACTTCAGCGTGGGGTCTGTTAGCACAGTAGAAACATCAGGATATGATCTTTAAACACAGAACTACACAAAATCCGCTGGAAGGGAAAGTTTGAATGGTCTCACCTTCTCTCTGTGAAACTTTAAAAGATGCGGGGTGGAAATCTGGAGCCTCCAGCGGTGCCGCGGGGTTGGGATGACTCAGACTCTGAGTCAAGCTAGAATTCAGACTGGGAGTCATTCTGGGATTCAAACTGGAAGACTGGGGCTGCCAGTGGTGTCCAGCGCTCATGTAGTTGGCTGCAGGACCTCCATACACACAGTACTGGTTTGGTGGAGAATATGCGCAAGCTGAGACGTAACCAGACAGGCTGGATGAAGTCTGAGGAAAGGACTGGAGGGGACAAAAAAGATGAACATGATGAATATTTAAATCAGTCCTCACTAAGAAGCATTCTAGTCCATGATCATGTTTACCGAACACTCAGCACGATTTAAAAGCCTGCTGGCGTAAAAAGGTCAAAATGTCACTAAAGAGGTCAGGATTTGCCTTCTGGGCATCATGCATACTCAGCGAATTTTACCAAAGTCTAATGAGCAGGTGTTTGATACAATCATCACTGTCTTTAAACGTTGTTGCTAAACAAAAAGAATAGTGCACTTTCCAGAAATTTTGTTTTATAGCTACACTATACGGGGTGTCCACCAGTGGTTTGCACGTTTGCCTTACAAGTGAAAGTTTCCCGGTTCGATTCCAGGTGGGGACACAAGCCACTCTCATCATGGAGGGTCGCGTCAGGAAGGGCATCTGGGGTAAAACCTCTGCCAAATTACCGATGCAGATTAATTCACTGTGGCAAGTCCTTGGGAAGAATACAAGGAAGCAGCCGAAGGTCCATATAGCTATTAGGAAAGCGTTTAGGAACCACAGCAACTCAGCCACCAAGAGGCAGACCATGAACTGGTAAAGAGTAGGGCTGCAGAGTGTTGAGGCTCAAAAGTCACCAACGCTTTGTTGACTCAATAACTGCAGAGTTCCAAACCTCCTAGGGGCATTAACATCAGCACAAAAACTGGAGTGCCTAGAGTTTCATGGCATGGGAGTCCATGTAAAGCATGCAACTGGTCTCTGGAGCAGTAGAAACATGTTCTGCGGAGGGAACAACCAGTCTTCTCTATCTGGCAATCTGATGCTGGGTTTGGTGAATGTCAGGAGAGGCTAATCTTAATGCCTCAGCTAACCAAGATGTTTTGGACAAGTCTATTCTTCCAACTTTGTGGGAACAGTTTGAGGAAGGCCCTTTTCTGCTCCAGCATGACTGTGCCTCAGTGCACAAAGCAAGCTCCATAAAAGCATGGTCCGAGGAGTTGAGTGTGGAAGAACTTGACTGGCCCGCACAGAGCCCTGACCTCAACCCCAGGGAACACCTTTAGAACAGAGCTTGTGAGCCAGGCCCTCTCATCCACTATCAGTGTCTGACCTCAAAAATGGGCAAAAATTCCTGTAGATGTGATGTGTTAGTTAGCCAAATACTTTTTTCCATACAGTGAATTTCACTTTTCAAAGAACCCCTTAAAAGGTGTCCACAAATGTCCTCAGTTAAAAAAGTCACCAGTTTTCCTTGTCCTCATTTCCAAAATTGCACATTTAAAAAAGCTCCTTACTTTGTATGTGACCTCAGTTTTCACAAGATTCCTGAAATAGACAACTTAACTATAAATGTCACTTTCCATGAATGTCAACTTGTTCTACAATACAGCCTCCAAAAATACCTGTTTCTGATTGGTCCACACTGCAACAGCTGTCCTATAAGCTCTGTGTACATTAGCAAAAAAAACTCCTGACACTTCAGGCTCTGTTAGTGGTTGATGTACTGGTGAAACTAATCCAGACTGAAGACACTTGAGAAGATGAAGCCTCTACTTTACTTGTTAAGAAAAACCAGGCTCTGTATCATATAAATAGGAAGAATCAGAGTCCTTCTTAACAATATCCACTTTTAGTAAATATTAGTTTAACAGCTGTTTCTAGTTTGCCCCTAAACAAGCTGGAAATCCCCTATCATCCAATCAAATGGTGAGTCAAAATGTTACTCCAAACGAATCCTGGCGTTACTGCGTGGTTGTTCCTGTTGTTACTGTGGAAGTAAAAATCTGTAATATCAGTGATGTTTTCCATTCCTGCAGCTGTAAGTGTTTCTTTGTTCGTGTGTGATGTTCAGGTGTTTTTTTTTACCTGCTGTGGGTATTTAACGTCCAGCTCGTTGTTGGATTTCTCTGCTCCACTGACTCCAGACGGGAACGCTCTGCTGCTGGTCCATTCCTCCACTTTGGGTGAAGGTCTGTCAGATCCAGAGACCACTAAGGAAAGAATAAAATAGTTTGTTGACCGTTTTCTGAGGAAACAGTCCGTGAGATCATGCAAAAACCACCCAAGCTGAATTTATTATGGAATATAATGGAATATAAAACCTAAAAATTTTGGTGCAGATTTGAATTAATTTGTTAAAAAGTGCAAAACAGGGTACTGGCCTTGGCAGAGGGTGGTTTTAAAACACTTTTAAAAAGAAAACCAGAGTAGCAAATTAATTTATGTAGGAAGAGTCAGACAGAAAACAAATAAAACAATGATGCATGCAACAAACACTAATATTACTAGAATATATTATAACACCAATATTTAAAATAATTATAATTTTACTTTGTTTTTTAAAGAAATGACAACACCCAACGCCATAGTGTGTGTGTGTGTGTGTGTGTGTGTGTGTGTGTGTGTGTGTGTGTGTGTGTATCAGATCCACTGTTCAGTTTGATCCAGTTCAGTCCTCCTTTAGATTTACACT
>VUQH01012787.1:31020-46084 GCA_015106775.1 Etroplus canarensis
TTTTTTTTTTTTTTCCTTTTCTCTTCTTTTTTTTTTTTTTGCATTTTTTAAATCAAATATAATCCCCACCTTTACCCTGCATAATCTCTGGTTTACTTTGGATTCATGTATGGAGTCTGTGCATGTTAAAGGGTGTTTGTATGACTTTTCAGACACGTTAGATACTTAAATAGCTGTGTTTTTAAAGGCCAAACAAAATTTAAGGACTATGCAGATCACTGATCTGGTTTCTTTAGTTGTTTTAAGTTCATTTTACTTCCTGCTCATGTTTTAAAGGACAATCAGTCGTCAGTGAAGCAGCTTCTCCACAATAAAACCTCCCAGTTAAGAATTAAATCTCCTCCCAGTCTGACATAAATCCATTTTCTGTCTTTCTGGGTCACCATCAGGTTCAGTTTTTCTCAAACTCACCCATCAGCTGCCGTCCACAGTGTCTCACCGGTCCACCATCCGACCGTCCGACTGCAGCCTGCAGTGATCTGAAGAGATCTGAACCAACACCACCTCCTCCACCTCCTCCTCCTCCTCCTCCTCCTCCTCCTCCTCATTTCCTGCTTGCAGCCTGGGAGGTTCATTCGCTGTCAGCGCCCAGAACAACAAGAGTTCCTGAAGGGCTCTGAAAGCTGCGTTTTCTTCTCTCCGAGGTCCACATGTTGACAGTGAACTCATCTCTGCAGGCCTGACTCAGTGAGACTTCATTCTCCCCCCCAAAACTCAGAGCAAAGCAGCTGCCAGAAGAAGCATTTCCAGGATGATACAATCCAGACGACTTCATCAGCCCGAGCGTTTGTCTGAAGCAACTTTTAGTGCACATCAGACGGTGATTATACCGGCCAGGAGCTGAGTTTAGGATTAAAAAGTTCATAATGCCAACAATTCTATTTCCTAACAACTTGAATTTTACTTTTTTAACTTAATTAAAACCTGCAAGTGAACTCATCTGAAGTACAGACGGTCAAAACAGATGACTGACCACAGCAGGCGACCTAACCCTAACAAGCGATCAGGAGCCTCCTTCATTTCACTAAAAATGAAGCAGCTTTAAAAGTGTCCAGAACTGCAGTTCCCCTAGTGGCCACTTGAGGCTGCCTCCAAAAGTGAGTCAATCCCCATAGATCCCCATGTTAAAATGTCCAACTTTAAAGCAGGAATAAACATGTCTGCAGCCTGCTACTAACGACTGTTTTGGTCTCTATGGACAAGTCTCACGTTATGACAACTTTATGGGGGACAGATATGGGGGGGGCCCACAGGAAATCAGAATATTTCATCAGAAATAAAATCGAAGTGAAGAAAACACCGGGCGTGGTTTTTCAGGCTCGTGTGCAGCCCTGCGTCCTGCGTGGAAAGCGGCGCTGAGCAGGAGTTTGATTCTGTTGGATAACAAAATCAATCAAGACACATGTTGGATCTTGATTGATTTTGTTACTATATATTAGTGCAGCATATCTGCAAAATAACAAGTAACTAAAGCTCTAAAATAAGCAGTACTGAGTAAGAGTCCAAAATTTGCATCCAGTAAAAGAAACAGTAGCATAACAAGTAAAGTACAAGTACATTAAACCTGTACTTTAGCACAATACTCGAGTACATGTACTGAGTTACATTTCTGATGGTCCTACCCATCCAGCTGTGTTGGACTGCTGTTGGGCATCGGAAGATAAACGGCACCGTCGCCCAGTGGCGTCAGTGGCGGCGGCGGTGTCAGCCCCTGTACAACCTGCATTCCTTTGATTTGATTTATACGTATTTGTCTTGCAGACAGGTTGTTTGCACATCCCACACTTTTAGATCGTTTAAGTGCGTCTGATGCTAAAGCTTTTGTACCATGACTTTAGTAGGATTACGGCTTTTATTCAGGTAAAGGGTTTGAATATAACAGTTGCTTCACCGCGTTGTCAGAAAGTTATTCAGCACAGTTCAAACACTTTTCATCCAATACGTCTACATGAGAGCACAGGGCTCCAGACCAGCCTGAAAATCACGGAATCCTTTTATTGTTTAGTATCAGCAGGATCCATTTGGACCGCTCTTAGTCTGGCTTTTCACCCAGGACTTGTTTCCCTTGGCGGACCCTACCGGGGCGAAGTGCCATCCATAGAGGGGGATCGACAGACGGAGCGGAGCAGCGTCTGCAGTGATGCGGACTTCACCGGCTGTCGTGGTGAAGAAGGAGCTGAGCTCTGAGGCGAAGCTGTCGATTTGCCGGTCGATCTACGTTCCCACCCTCACCTGTGGTCATGAACTTTGGGTAATGATGAAAGAATGAGATCATGAATATAAGCGGCTGAAATGAGCTTTCTCCACAGGGTTGCTGGACTCACCCTTAGAGAGAGGGTGAGGAACTCAGTCATCCAGCAGAGCCGCTGCTCCTCCACATCCAAAGGAGCCAGTTGAGGTGGTTCATCTGATCAGGACGCCTCCTGGACGCCTCCCACTTGAGGTGTTTTGGGCACGTCCCTCTGGGAGGAGACCCTGGGGCAGACCCAGGACACGCTGGAGAGACTATGGCCTGGGAACGCCTTGGTGTCGCCCCTGAAGAGCTGGAGGAGGTGGCTGGGGAGAGGAAAGTCTGGGCTTCTCTGCTTGAACTGCTGCCTCAGCGACCAGGAGAAGCAGTAGATGATGGAATGGAATGGAATGGATTTCTTCTGACCAAATATTCCACCATCTCACTAAGAAGAATCCTGGAAATAATTGGGACGGAGAGCTCCAAACATCTGCCAGATTGCCCTCATGCACTTAATGGGAACACACCTCAGAGTCTGTGAGGACTGGGCTCGCCGCCACAGGTGGCGTCTGATTCAGTCTCTTTCTTTGATTTAACAGCACCTGCCAGCCCCGATGTCCCCCACAGTTTGTCTCCTTCGTTTATGAGTCATTTTGTAACTCATGCTTCTTCTTTCTTGCTTTTGAGCTATGAATAACTCTAACACCCTAGCTAAGCTGGGACATGTCATTATCTGATCACCATTCATGATGTTTATTTAGGATCCTCATAATTATAAAGCTTTTTTAAAAATTTTTTTATATATATATATATATATATATATATATATAAAGAATTTCAAGCAACTTCAAATATGAAAATGTTTTTTAGCTGTCACACTTGGTGATGAAGACAAAACCTGTTATGTTTGATGCTGTGGCGCCTCCTTTTGGAAGACTTTCTGCATCGCAGTTCCCCCCTGCCTTCACTGAAAAGAAGAGAGGCTGTTACCGTGTGAGGGCCCTGCCTCCCACCGGCTCGTCGCTGACTGGTCTCCGGTCAGAGTTGGGGTTGGGTTTAGGTTTAACCACATGACAAACAGGCAGATTTAAAGAAACTGATGTTGGTGCCTTTCAAAGGAAGTCTCACACGTCCATCCAGACGATCCAGAAGGCAAGGCTGGAGCCTATCCCACCCGTCACAGGGTGGGAGGCAGGATGCACCCTTATTGTGATATTTAAGATTTTCTCCTATAATCTTTTGCGTTTGAGTTTTACCCATAGGTTAAAAATTCCATTAAACGTCTCAGACATTAACCAAACCCAAACCCTACTGCTGACACGCGGACGTTAAGAGGTTAATGATGACAGATGAGTTTTTTAAATAGCAACAAATACAGTTAAATGTGTTTGTCTTTCAGGTGTTTAAAATATCAATAAAACAGTAGAAAAAAGGAGCCTCTTTATTCCTTGTTTTGCAGACTTTAAGAAAATATTGACACACAACGAAGCCTTCTTGGCATTTCCTCAGTGTTCTTTAGCCGTCAGCTATTTGATCTCCAGACAAATGTTTGGTTTTCAGTTGTCTGGAGAACATAGTTTAACCGTCAGATATAATGAGGTCCAACGAGCCCAGTGAAACCGGCCATGACTCCACATGCAAACAGCTTTACAGTTTTGGTTTCCTATTTGATTCTTTTACATTATTTTGAAAGTCTGAAAACCTCATTTTCTACAGGCCTGAAGGATCAGAATCAGGATCAGAACACTTTATTAATAAGATAAGATAAGATAAGATAAGATAGTCCATTAATAGTCCTACAGTGGGAATATTTCAGGTGTTAAAGCAGAAAGACAAAGTGAGAGGAGCACAGCAGAATAAAAAAAGACATCAAACCAAAAAAGAAAGAAAAGACAATAATAATAATAACCAAAGGAACAACAACAACAGTAATAATAATAATAATAATAAGGGAAAACAGACAGTATATCTATGAATTCTGGGTTATTCATTAGCTACATATACCTTACAAAAATATTGACTTAAAAAATCTATACAGACATACAGAAAGTGCATAATTTTCCACTGTTTCATGTTATAGATTTATGTGAGTAATAGACAGATAGACAGACATATATATATATATATATATATATATATATATATATATATATATATAGAGAGAGAGAGAGAGAGAGAGAGAGAGAGAGAGAGAGAGAGACAAGGATTAAATGGTGGAAGTTGAGGAAGGAAGAATGTTGTGCAGAGTTCAAGGAGGAGTTGAGACAGGCCCTGGGTGGTAGTGACAAGTTACCAGATGACTGGGAAAGTACAGCTGAGGTGGTGAGGGAAACAGCCAAGAAGGTATTTGGGGTCTCCTCTGGACAGAGGAAAGAAGACAAGGAGACTTGGTGGTGGAATGAGGAAGTACAGGAAAGTATTCAAAGGAAGAGGCTGGCAAAGAAAAAGTGGGATAGTCAGGGAGATAAAGAAAGTAGACAGGAATACTGGGAGGCTAAGCGTGTAGCAAAGAGAGAAGTGGCAAAGGCAAAGGAAAAGGCTTATAGTGAGTTGTATGAGAGGCTGGACACCAAGGAAGGAGAGAAGGACTTGTATCGAGTAGCGAGACAGAGAGACAGAGCTGGAAAGGATGTGCAGCAGATTAGGACGATTAAGGATAGGGAGGGAAATGTTTTAACGAGTGAAGAGAGTGTGTTGAGAAGATGGAAAGAGTACTTTGAGGAGCTGATGAATGAGGATTAATATGTATTAGTAATTTAGCAGATGCTTAAATCTCTTCTGTTACAAAAATGTCAATTTAAAAGTATTGAGTGAGTGTTTGTGGGTTAAAGGAAATAAATCCCTGATTCCATGTGACATAACATGGTTTCAGGTTTCCTTTGTGTTGATCACTTTACCTAAAGTAAGTAGGCAGCAATTTCCTCTGAGAAAATCCACAACAAATCAGAACAATGTGAACTTATAACCTAAAAATGAGTAAAACAATGAAAGCTCATCAAAACAGAGGCTACAAGGTGGAGAATGGAGAATTTGTCATGTGTCATGTTGAGTGGTGCAAATGTCTGACCAAACTTTGATTAATTATATAATGATGTGGAATCTGTGACTTTCAAGGGGGCACTGGGGGCAGGATGCTTGGGGTCCAGGGATTCATTTCACCTTGGGTTTGAATCCAGCCTGGGTTTTACTAGCTGTGGTTCCTCCATCATACAGCAGGGGGCAGTCAGAGCCCAGCGTTGAGAAGTGTTGGCCCGCTCCTCTAAAAAGCTGGATTTTAAAGGTTTTCACATGAACAAACCCGGATTTAGATTTTTTTAAATTAATTTTTTTAGTATTAGAAAACATCTGACATGGTTTCCAGCTGTGTAAAGTTGATGTTTTACAGCTTTGTTAAACCAGCTCTTTTACTTTTTTCTGGCATGCTCGTCCTCAAGAAGCTCAAAGCTCACATCCTACACACAATGTCATTTTTTCATTATTAATAAAAACAAATAAAATTTTAAAAAATCACAGTAACATTTATTTTAAAAGAGATTCACAGTAAAGTTCAGTGAAATGGAACTTAGATAGAATTAGCAACTTCCTGTTTGATTATTTTCTCTACAAAATCACATTCATTCCACGATGTTTCATATCATAAGAATTCTTGACTTAAGCTCCAGGAAAAAATTGCTTTTAATCAACTTCCTCTTTTCTGGACGAGAACCAACTTCATAAGACTCATCACAATGCTGAGAAAGTAACACGTGAAGTTCGATTTACTGCCGACTCTGGTGATCATTCCACCTTAGTTCCTGCTTTTGAAGGATTTGATCTTGATTTACTCGTTGAGCATCTAGAATATTGAGTAGGAATAAAATGTTTGAATGTTTAAATCTTATATTGAGCACAGAAATATACCAGTCTGCATCAGCAAGTATGATGTCTGGAGTTTCACAAGGCTCCATGCTGGGGCCTGTTCTTTTTCACTCGCACACGTTGCCACCGGGACAAATTATTCACGACTACATTTTTTCCCTGCTATGCAGATGACTCACAAATTACCCTTAAATCTTTTTATATCTTGGATACTAAAAAGTTGGATGTCCTACAGTTATATGACAGCAAGACAGAGCTTGTATTGTGTGGTCCTCCATCTCTAGTCTCTGGAGCTTTAGGGATATCCTGGGTTTTTTCACTCCTTCACGCTGTGTACTGGAGTTAGCAAATCAGCTGTTAGTCATTTGAAAATGCTGCAGCCAGATCACAACCTTAGACAAAGAAGACGAGACTCACATCACTCCAGTGTAAGAAGCCTTCCACTGGCTCCCTGTGCGTTACAGAATCCAGCAGACAGTGGCCGTATTTGTGTTTAAAGCCCTAAATGATTTGGCATCTGCATATGTGGCAGCTACATCGCATCCACACGCTCCCTCAAGGGCCTTAAGGTCCGCATCCCGAGCGCTCCTAACTCTCCCACGGGCGTAGCTTACACAAAAAGGGGGTCGTGCTTTTGCTTTTCTAGCACCGAGACTCTTGGAATGATCTCCATGGAGACCTCAGACACGAAGCTGCTGTGACTGTAAACCCGAGCTCACCAGGCGCACCTTTTTCCCCGAGCAGTCAGCAACCTGTGGAGCTGTGAAGTGTGTGAGGGAGGTTGGAGACATTTCAGATTTTTATTTTTATTTTTTTCTTGAACTTTAATACTTTAAATAAATAACGTTTACTGTAGTTTTCACCTGGTTGTCAAAGCCCCATCTACACAGGCCTTCTACCCCTCAGTTTGAGAACCAGAGTTAAAATAAGGAAACTAAAAATTATAATAAAATCTGAAACAGTGATTAACATCGATTTTTTTAATCATACACATTTGCTGCTAGTTTCCTGTGAGTGAAACAGTTCATCTGACTTATTTCTGCCCCACGAGTGACAGCAAACTTCAGGATCCACTGTTTTACACTGAGGTTTAATCTACTGAGCATGCTCAGAAGGAGCTTTTCTGCTCCCCTCTCACTCAGTCTGGTGTCTCTGCTGCTCTTCTTATCTGTGAACAAGATTTCCCATGTTTCAGAGGATTAAAAGCAGCTGTAAAAGTGGTAATTAAAGACGTGGTCGTGTAAGTTTTAATTCTAAATCACAGCAGAATCAAACATTTCATCAAACTAACTTAAAGACCATTAATTTAATGCTTTGCATGTTTGTGAAACTATGATTTCCTTTTGAATTATTTTTCCTTTATTTAAATTACATTAGTGTTTAATTTCTATTAAAAAATCATTGCATTTATATAATTAAAAAATGTAATCTTTTTATATTCATTAACATGGACTCATGTATTTTTTGTATTTTATTTTTTTAAGTTTCATTTTGATTTAATTTAAATGCTTATATTATTTCCCTTCCTTCATTTTCATGTCTTATAGTAACTTCTTAATTTTGAAAATATTTTTTATTACAGAAATTTATGTTTGGTTACAAGTTTTACTAAAAAATATTTTGAGTTTTAGATAATTTAATAATTTAAACATTTTTGACTTAATCTAAATAAATGGGGGTAACTGTAGATGTTGACCACAGAAACAGGTTAAACTGTGTGTGTGTGTGTGTGTGTGTGTGTGTGTGTGTGTGTGTGTGTGTGTGTGTGTGGTCATGAATAAAGAGGACTGCCCATTGAAGGCAGCAGGATGAATACCATGACAACTCCCAGCAGCCTCACATGTATTCCCAGCAGTGTGTGTGTGTGTGTGTGTGTGTGTGTGTCCATTATAAAGTGTTCGGGGGGAATAAATGGGATAAATGCGGAGGCTGTGCGGTCTTTGTGGCCATCGGCTCGGCG
Source organism: Etroplus canarensis (assembly GCA_015106775.1). Classification (NCBI taxonomy): domain Eukaryota; kingdom Metazoa; phylum Chordata; class Actinopteri; order Cichliformes; family Cichlidae; genus Etroplus; species Etroplus canarensis. Next base: position 39,069 of record VUQH01012787.1, read on the forward strand.
TGTGTTTGTTTGCAGAGTTCGACCACCCAGCAGGATTTCACACACACACACACACACACACACACACACACGCGCGCAGCTTAAATCATTGTCACACATATCACACATACACAGAAAACTGAAGACCAGCACGATCACCCAGAGATGTCCCCACAAACGAGAAAGAACCTGAGCGAGTTTGGTTTGGAGGCTTTGCTCCATCTTCATCCTCCGGCCTTCACTTCATCTCATCTCCTTCCACAACTTTATTTAAGAACTTTTTAAAAATACGAGCAGAATTCTGCCCAGATCAAAAAATCTGAAGTACCTTTTTTTTTATTTACACATTTCCAACTGAAAACTTCAGAATTTCTGGGCAAATACAGAAAATAATTGTTACACAGGTTTTATGTCAAAGTGTCTCATTTTGAGAAACACAGAAACACACAAAACAACAGTCAGGTAAATAAATAAAGATTAAAAGACCCATGGCTGTGTGCATGCTGTGTGAATATTGTGTCTTTTAAGCACCAGAAGGAGTTGCTGTCTGCATTGGAGCACAGTGGCATAAATTATGATCTATTCTGACCACGACTCTCCTTATCAGTCATTATTTCTGGCATTTTATTTACTGCCCTCTGAGAGCTTTGTCAGTCAGATTATTTGGATCAGTTTACATCAAGTTTACTTATCATAAACAACTAAACTAAATGTGAAAAACGCATCTAAAACAAATTTTGTGTGCCTAAAAATATGAAAAAAATGGTCAAAATCTGTCAATGCAGCCAGCCTGAGGCAGCATTGGTGCATTTTTTTATTAATACTGGGATGTTTAAGTGTTTCTGCTGGACTTTATGTTCTGAACTTATTAAATCTTATGTTCTGATTAAATCACCTAAATCATAATAACAAAAACCTGAAGCTAATAAAAGCTAAAATATACATTTTTAAGCAATAAATACAAAAGTGAGATGAGCAAATGCTCTCTGGAACTAAACTGAATTCAAAACTGTAATTTCAAACAAAATAAAAACAGTTAATATAAAACAGAGGACTGTAATAACTGGTTCAGACGGAACATATTAACCATTTAACAGCAAGTTTCTGTTCTCAGGTGATGTTTAAACAAAGTCTGCAGAAGCATTAATAAGTTAAATCTGCTTGCAGAGATGGTGTCTCACGCCCTGGATTCTAACCGGCCGTTGTGCAAATGATTTACTTCCTGTGCCGCCAAGATCGTGATCAAGAACGCCCAAATGTGTTGTCCTGCTGCCGTGTATCATTCAGTGGCTTGCACATTCGCCTCACACGCAGAGATCCCTGGTTCGAACTCAGGCAGCGACGAAAATCCTGTGTACAATGGGAGGGTTGAGTCGAGAAGGGCATCCAGTGTAAGATCTACGCCAAATTACCTACTGTATGAGGACTCATTGGCTGCAGTGACCCCTTAAGGGAATACGAGGGAGCAACCAAAAGTACTTTCTTTCTGCTGTTTGAAAACCACAATGAAAATGACTATATGCTGATTTCCTGTTGCCACAAGGGGGTGCTATAACTGAGACTAAATATCGGCATGCTGACGTATCCATAACTGGGCTCTTTCCAAAGATGTCGTTTTAAACAGACCGGACGATGTGCATTTGAGTTATAGCATTTTCCTGTGCTGTGGCAGATCAATCCGCTGCGGTACTACGGACACGCCCTCTAACAGAAACTCAAAAGCTTCGCCATGTGGTCTTTAGATTGAACTGATCAAAGTCTCCTGGAGGCGTTTTTAAAAGACAGTGGCACAAAAACAGGGAAAATTCCAACAAAAAGTGAGTTTTAAATGAAAACTCACAGACTTCCTGTTGGGTTCAGGTCCTCAAAAAGATCTAAACCGTTTGTACGCTCAGTGGCCCTAACCATAAAATTAAACTGTTGGCTGATAAATTACTTAAAATGATCAATTAAACCTCCAACCATCATCTAATTAACGGTACGCATCCGTAATCTGATGGCTAGTTTAATTGATTATTTTAAGTGATTTATCAGCCAACAGCGACTGCTTCAGAGAGCGTACACTGTGAAAACAGTCCATCCCTCAGCTCTGGTCTCAAAGCTATGGGTACAGTGATCGAAAGGATAAGGTGGTGGATAAAAGCTGCCGAAATGTGTTTGATCTGAAGGATGGCTGTGGTCTCAGTTGAGGTGGTTTGTCCAGGATGCCTCCCAGGATCCTCCTAGGTGAGGTGAGGACACCTGGGACATCTGGGCATCTCTGCTTAGACTGTTGCCCCCGCAACCCAAGTCAGGATGAGCGGCCGAAGATGGAGGGATGGATGGATGGATGGACAGATGGATGGATGGATCTGTTACCTGACGCACCACTTTTAACAATCCAAATGACTGTTTAAAGCAAACCTTTGATGATTCCTAATCATATGCATAATGCAACTAACTGATTAGTTGCTTACTGTATGTGCAACACAGCCACCAAACACGAGTTCAGCGATTTAGCTGCTGCTGTAGAAGCTGCTGAGGCCTCCTCGGCTCACTTCTGCACACAGACGTGTTTTATCCAAAGCCACCAGGTATCATAAAACAACAAGAGTAAATTCTGTATTTATGTAGCCTAAAATTTCACTTGATTTCCATCCATGCAACACATTTTAGTCGATTTGAGACTAATCTAAGCAGAGCAAAATTACTATTCTGTTATCTTCTGTGTTCAGTGGCCTCAACACGGGCATGACGTGACATTCTGACATTACGTGAAGAGGCAGAGGACAAGGTGCTCGAAACACACCGCCCTGAAAGCTGTGCAAGTTAGCGTACCGACAAGTGTGACGATCCTCCTATTGAAACTAATAATAATAATAATAATAACAATTCCTGACGCCATTTTTTCATCAGCTTTATTCCAAGTCATACACTGTTCTTAAAAATTATGGTTAAAAATTAAAAGTCAAGTGGTAACAGTAACAGACCGTAGAATCTAAAATAATATATCACTGTGGTAGAGACACTCAGTAACTGTAAATCATGACACAGTACATACCTTTAGGTTTTATGGTTATAATATGGAGAAAACACATTCTTTCACTGTGAAAATAAATATTTTTTCCTGTAAAATTACAGTGAAAATACTGCAATGTCACAAGCAAGTAACTGTCATAAAACTCATTTGTTTAAACTGCATATTTTACCAATGTGTACATTTAAATTTATGTATAAAAACCTTTTAGAGTTAATCAAAATCATACCTTAGTGTTTACAGGAATATGTTACAAATATAGTTTATGTTAAATAATTCTGACTTTAAGGTAAAATATGGGCCTGTGTGCATAAAAATTGGAGCTGCGGCGATTAGTCAATTAATCATTTAGTAATAATGATAACTGGTAATAATTAACTGATAACGGATAGTTTGTCATTTTCTTAGAACAAAATGCCAAATTCTTTCAGCTCAAATGTGAAAATGTATTGTTACTTTATTTTATAGTGAAGTTCTGGCAACCACAGCTGCTGGTATTTTACCGTAAATTCGACAGAATTTTGTTTTGTGCACCAACAGTAATTTACCAAAACAAACAACAGTCCCAAACTATAAAATCCATTACCATTACGTTTTATACACTGTCACCATATTTTTTGCTGTGAAGTTCTGACGACCACAGCTGCTGGTATTTTACCGTAAATTCTACAGAATTTTTTTTAAAAATGAGTAGCCACAATTTTTTATTCAGCAAAATCTCATGTTTGCCTTCAAGGAACTGAACCCATCTATTGAATGTTGGGATTCTGATACGTGCAAACAGCCAAAAAGTCCACATGGGGGGATAGATGAGACACTCTCACACACTGGCCAATATCAGCCACTGAAATGAGACCCCTGTTTTGGAGACCTACGAAGTCCCCATCAGGAGGTCTGGCTGAAAACTGGCCCACCACTGGGACCTCTGTATTTTGAACTTTTTTCCCACTTGCTCATTTGTTAATTTACTGGTCTTTTATTTTAGGTTTTGGCAACAAAAACAAATTGGTTAGATTCAGGAAAAGATCCTGAGCTTGTTTTGAAGATCTACCAAGTCCAGACTGGGAGGTTAGAGAGGAGGCGACATATTAGCCAGAGGAACTCTGATGGACCTCGCTGTTTGCGTTTCGTTTTAGCTTGTTTTCGCTTGTTGGTTAAGTGGAGACGCTAAAAACTGCTTTTGGTTCGGGCCAGTGGTTTAGGTTATAACATGGTCCTCTTATGTGCTGTAAACAGCCACTGTGCTGTTCCTGGTTAGCAAAGTCCCATTGCGATGCCTCAAGGTGAGCATTTTGGTCATCGCCACCTTGGGGTTTTGAAATCGGATATGATGAGCATATCACAAGCGAAAGGTCCCTGGTTCAATTCTAGGTGGGGACTCAAGCCCCTCTCACTATGGAGGGTCGCTTCAGGAAGGGCATGTGGCATAAAAAAACCTAAATACCGATGCGGATTAATCCGCTGTGGCGACCCCTTTGGAGAATACAAGGGAACAGCACATTAACTATAAGAAGGACCATGATTTACAGAAATGAGACTCGTGTTGTATTCAGTAAGAAGTTTTAACTACCAGGAAAGTGTTTACTGAGGTCACACATTCACATCAGTCAGCAACCTGAGGAGGCACCCCCTGCTGGCCATTGAGTAGAATGCAGGATCTTGCACTTCTGCTCTGTCTTTATTTCATTTAAGGGCAATTTAAGGACACCGTTTGCATACAGAACCAACAGCTTTTCTCTAACAGCGGACTGGATGCTGCGGGAATGACAACGAGCTCAGTGAGCTCTTTTACAGCACTTGGAGGACTGCTGACTGTTTCATTTTCATAAAGCAATAATTAGTTTCCCCCTTTTATGAAAAAAAAGTTTAATCATGACGCAGCGACAGTGAAGGTTCTGTAATCTTAACAAAGCCTTTGATTTAAACCAGACTCTTTGAGGAATCACGAGCCAGTGTAGTCCCAGCGGTGAGTGATAGGTGGGAGGGTTGCGTCAGGAAGGACATCCGGTGTAAAATCCATGGCGAATCACATATCCATCGGTTGTGGTGACCCTTTGGGGGAAAGGGGGATAGCCAGAAGTAACTTCTCCCTCTACATCAGCAAACCTTCAAGGATGAATCACGTCAAAAAAAGGGTGATTTACTTTCATCTCCTGCCTGTAGGAGCTCCGTTTAAACTGGACGACGCGTCAAGTTCATAACATTTCTTCAAGCTTCAACCAAGGGGCTGTCACAATACGTGATTACTGTAGAAAAATCACCATAGTTACATTAATCAGTCGATTTCATCGACAGCTTTGTTTATTATCAAACTAAAAGTGTGTGGAGGTTAGAGTGAGCAATCATAACTGTACAAAAGCAAAAAAGAATAATTATTATTTATGCATTATTAACACAAGGTGGCACTGCAATATTAAATATCCACACACACACCAACTGTTCCCATTTCACCCCGTTCAATATTTATGTTAGATTGATAATTATCTTTTTAACAATAAATATCCTGATTATTATTATTACCACATGCTCATCATGAAACCCCCAAAAGCAGCAAAATGCAGCGTTGGCAAAATCCTGAACAAAAACACATCATTATTTTTCAGATTAAATTATTTAAATTACGCCACTGGACATCCAAGATAATATTTAAAATTAGTGTATTCTGAAAAAAATGGCATGAACTTTTTCTCCTCGCTTTATGAGGATGTTTAATTATGTAAATAACTCTAAAAGCCTAAATGAGTCACCATTAAATCTGTTCATGTGCAGCAGATTAAAAGTTGCATGAGGAATTTCTTTGAGCAACTTTGGCTTCAATCCTTCAGCACATGAAAGTAAAAATGTCTTTTAAACTCGGCACAAACAGATTTCAGATGAGAAGACAGAGAGACACACACTGGTTTCAAATATAAAGGGAGACGTTTTTAAGAGGAGGACGACTATAAAGAAATAAATCTAAATCTGGCGACTGACCAGAGACGACGCAGAAGAGTGTTTGTGTGGACGGCTGAGCACAAATGATCATTTCTACATTTCTGCTTGTGCGCGTCAAGCTTCCCCCTGAGTCAGTCTTTGTGATGGTCTCTGTATTATTTGTTTACTTCACTGATATCACAGGGATAAACATCATTACACACAAACACACAATGCAACATGTGTGGCGTGTCACAGAGGGAGTCTTTTCTGGTCGCACACACTCAGAAGCAGCGGCAGAAAACGTCGATTTCTGTCGCAGTTTAAAACTACAGTTCCATAAATGTTGGGACGCTGCATGAAATATGGACACAAACGAAAATTCAATGATTTGCAAATCTCATAAACCAATATTATTCACAAAAAACACATCAAATGTTGAGAGTGAGACAGTTTACTACTTGATGAAAAATACCAGCTCATCTTGAATCTGATGGCAAGTTGGACAGGTCCACGTGTCCCACTGTGTAACGTCTCCTCTTCTTTTAACAACAGTCCATAAACATCTGGGAGCTGAGGAGACCAGCTGCTGGACCTTTGGGACAGGAATGTTGTCCCATTCTTGTCTGATATAGGATTCCAGTTGCTCAACAGTCCTGGGTCTTCTTTGTTGGTGAGAGGTCTGGACGGCAGGCAGGCCAGGCCAGCATCTGGACTCTTCTTCTATGAAGCCATGCTGTTGGAATAGCTGCAGGATGTGGTTTAGCATGGTCTTGCTGAAATATGCAAGACCTGGTCTGGAGGGGAGCAGATGTTGATCTAAAACCTGTATCTACCTTTCAGCATTGATGGAACCTTTCCAGATGTGCAGGTTGCCAGAACCATAGGCACTAATGCACCCCCATACCATCAGAGACAAGCTGGATGGTCCCTCTCCTCTTTAGTCCAGAGGACATAGTGTCCATGATGTCCAAAAAGAATATCAAATGTCTATTGGTCTGACCACAGAACAGTTGTCCACTTTCTCTCAGTCCATTTTAAATGATCTTTGGTCCAGAGAAGACAGCAGCGTTCCTGGATCATGTCCACACATGTCTTCTTCTTTGCA
>VUQH01012796.1:9627-22666 GCA_015106775.1 Etroplus canarensis
AAAAATATATATATATATATATATATATATATATATACACACACACACACACACACACACACACACACACATATGTACATATATACCAAGTATACAGTGTGTAGCATAGGTGGCAATAAGATATAGGATTAAGTGGAACTATGCAATATTAAAGTATTTCGGTATGGGAAACCACATTTTCCTGATCAGGGTTTTTTCTGAATAGAGGGATTTTTGGTGTACCTCAAAGAAGTCTGAGCTAAAGCTAAAGGTAAATCCACAGTGTTGCAATTAAATGGCTGAAAAATAAAACCAAAATACCATGGCAGTGCCAAAAACTGTACTTCCAAATGTGGCCATTTGAGGCTGGCTAAAAGTGAGAGTCCCATAGACTCTTATGTTAAAATGTTCAGCTTTACAGAACAGATTAACATGTTTTCAGCCTTCACCGGTTTGGGGCTTATTAACAAATTTACCCTTACAAAAGAAATGTACTTGGGTGGATTTTTTTTAGAAATTAGCTCTTACAACTTAATTAAAGTTTAAACTTGAATGCAAACACAGATGGATGATGACACAGGCAGCTGTTTGCTAGGATTCACCTTCGCTACGTTAAATCATTCAACTGGACAACATTTTTAATGCAACTAAATAATATGCCTTACTGTACTAACACTGCTTTAAAAAGTGCCTTCAATAAACAATTGGTTTATTGAAGGCGGTTACACTAACTGGCCACTTCATTTGGTGTATCTGTTCAACTACTCATTACCAAAAATATCTAATCAGCCAATCACATAGCAGCAATTCAATGCACGTAGACATGCTCAAGATAACCTGCTGCAGTTCAACCAGAGCATCAGAATGGAGCAGAAAAGGTAATTTACGTGACTATGAATGTAGCATGGTTTTTGAGTATTTCAGAAACAGCTGCTCTACTGGGATTTTCACAACCATCTCTGGGTTTGTCAATAAATGACACAAAAAAGAGAAAATATCTAGTGAGCGGCAGTTCTCTGGGCAAAAGAAGATGGACAAAAGAAGATGTCACTCCTGTCAGCTAAAAACAGGAAACTGAGGCTGCAATTTACACTGGCTCACAAAAATTGGATGATGAAAGATTGGAAAAATTTTGCCTGGTTTGAGGAGTTTCTATTTCTGCTGTCAAATTCAGATGGTGGGATCAGAATTAGTTGTAAATAACATGAATGCATGGATTCATCCTGCCTTGTATCAGTGGTTTGGGCTGGTGGTTTAATGGTGTGGGGGATATTTTCCTGGCACACTTCGACATTTTGGGCACTTTAGTACCAACTCGTTTAAACCTCACTTCTCAAATGAGTATTGCAATTTACCATATCTATCCTGTTATGACCATAGTGTACCCTTCTTGTGTACGCCAGAAAAAATGAAAGTTACTGTTTGTGTGCTACATTAATAGATTATTATACACATCGTTGTGTTATCATGGCGCTTATCTGATACAGGGTACAATTGTGTTGTAGGCAGTTATTTTTTGTGCAAGTGTGTACATGCATGTGTGTTTGATTTATTATTTTTTTGGTAAATGTTAAATGTCTTTGTGTGAAGATGTTATAATGCACAATATTAAGGTTTTTTTAGTGGACCCCAGGAAGAACAGCTGCTGCATTGCTATAGCTAATGGGGGTCCTAATAAACTAACTTTTGATGGCTGCTTCCAGCAGGATAATTCACCAAACAGAGCTCCAGCTGGCTTCTTGCACATGACATTGAGTTCAAATGGTCTTCCAGTTACCAGATCTCAGTCCAACAGAGCACCTTTGGGATGTGTTGGAAGTGAAGATTTGCATCATGAATGAGCAGCGAACAAATATGCAGCAACTGTGTGATGCTATCATGTCAATATGGACTAAAAATCTCAGAGGAATGTTTCCAGCACCTTGTTGCATCTATGCCAAAAACAATTAGGGCAGTTCTGAAGGAAAAGGTAGGTCCAACCCACTATTAGCAAGGTGTATCTAATAAAGCAGCCAGTGACTATACAGTATAATGTCGTAACAAAGCACATATTTTTAATGTGCTTTGTTAATATTTCATTTAATCAAATAAAATACTTATCAAATGGTCAGAAATATAGAAAAATGCACTGATTTCTGTTAAACAAGGTAAGATTCTTTCACATGCCTTTTTCCTTCATTGTATTGAATGTGGGCAATAACCCTGTTCTGTCACCCTCAAAGACCCCCTTTAAGCCATAAAAAACTCTACTGACAATTACATAAAAATATTACAATGAAGGTTGTTTCCTGACTCCGTAATATTGTTAATAACGAAACAACAGTTACCCATTGGAGTACAACTATACACAGCTGTGAAAGCTCTGCGCTTGTGTACAGTTGTACTCCGATGGGTAACTGCTGTTTTTTTACATAAAAATACATTTCTCTTTAGAGAATCCTCTTGTATTTGCTAAAATACTTAAAGGTCAGATGGAAGTTGTACCTTTCCCTCACTCTTCCAAGTGATGAAAAATCCATACTCATCCACTTTCATCTGGCAGTTGGGTTCAAAAATGTATGGGTCCTGCAGAGAGGAAAAAATAATTATGGGTAAGTAAGGAGGCTTTATTAATCGAAGGTTTTATATGACACAGCCAGACAATGAACGGTCAACCTGTTTAACACAGGGATTATGCAATCAGGCAACGAGATGTAGCTCTTGTTCATTTTATAAGATCTACCTGCCTGCCTAAGAACACATATTCAAACACACTTAGACAAAGTATGCACAAATATGCACAAAGTGAGATAAATGTGACTATCATTAACTGTTAAATGCAAACATCTTCCTGGTGGGACACGGTGCTGTGTTCTAGAGATGGGACTGAAACTAAAAGTGTACTATCCTATCTACTGTAAAATTACTGCATACATGTACTGTAACTCTCCATCTATTCAGTTCAACAAGAGTGCTGAAGTGGGAAATCTACCAACATTAGCCAGCTTATCTTACCGAAACAACCTTTCACTCAATTCAATCAGCTGGAACATGTGTGTGTGCCGAAAAAGGACTGTGAGCATACAGTACATATATATTTTCCACAATGTAATTCTACTCAACAAGGCATCTGAGAAGGCTAAAAACATGAGAAAGAAAAAAACTGGAATACGAGATGGCTGCTGGGTCACTCTAATATTAGCAGTAGGGAACAGTGTAGCACACTCATGTACACACTCATACATACGTGATTTATTATTTCAGGATGTTGCTGCTATGAGATACACAGCTGCAAATGGGACTGAGCTGGCTCTGACATCTAAAACCCTCATAAAAACCACAAGAACAATCTTAGTTTCATTTAGGAAACAGTGAGACTGCTGTAAGTGCACTTAAAACCTTGACTGTCTTTCATGTGAATTAGGGCTGACAAAGGTTTCAGTGTTACATTGTATAGCCTGGTCTATGAACAAGATGGTTTCCAAAAGAACCCTGACCGTTTACAACATACAGCAGTTAACACCATAACAGACTGTAGTAAAGCTGAAAGAAATGGAACAATTAATTGAAGATCCAACTGTCTCCATGTCTGCATTGATGGAGACTCCTACTTACAGCAGTCCTGCTCCAACTGAGCATTTGTACATTTTTTTTCCTAAGTGCAGCTCATTGTGTTTATGTGTATGCGTGTGTGTGTGTGCTGCCTGTTGATCCTGTCTCTCATTTTGAAAAAAGATCCATCATATTATTTTGGAGTCTTTTACTCTTGGTCTAAATTGCCAAATCAACATTATATTTAAAAATATCAAATGTAAAGCTAATAATAAGAAAGTGCTGATGTCTTTTGAGCATCTCAATGGTTTTTCTCTGCCTTCGTCAGCTATCAATATGAGGCTGCTTAGTCTCCATGGACACCAAACATGAGCCAGATCTTAAAAGATTGATTTCCACTCAATGAGATAATGAATGAAATACACACACACACACACACACACACACACACACACACACAGAGGAAGCTCTCTGGCTATTTGCATGATGGATTACATAGGTTATCTTTAACCTTTAACATCAAAGCCTCTTGACTGTTAAAGAGGGAAAACTCATACGAAATGTCTCATTATAGGATAGAAACTAATTATTGAAAATCTATAGGACACTATATAGGATGAAGCTAAACAGAAAAACAAAGAGTGAGACACAAAATGACAATGAAAGTAGTCTGGAAAATGAAGTTGCTTTTAGAAAGATGTCATATATACCTACATGCAGTGCTGAGACTATGATGATAGCTATTCCCTATGAAGCTTTGAATGGCATTGGTACAAACACACATACAGGCACACTGACCCACACACATATTACCTGCCACCACCATCTGTCACTCAGTGGGGGTTCAGTCAGTGGAGACTGTTTTTGTGGAAAAAATCCATGCTGTTTAGCATATGCTTTTGCTCACTGAGGTGCTTCTCTATGTCATTTCAGTCTATGCCAATGCGTCTTCTTTTATAACAGTCAGGCAGCAGTGTTTCTCTCACACAAACATGCCCACATTGATAGAAAATATGATTCACAGCACTCTGTAAATGAGACATTGTTGCTTCATGTTTACAATAACATGGCTAGGAACATGAGCTGACAACCAAAATAACATTTTTTTTTATGAATGAAGGACTAGAGCTTTATATTTTCTTTGAAGATCCACTAGTTTGAGATGATACTGTTTACAATATATTCATTCATTAATGAAAAAATGCCACACTGAGAGGGTAATGTTATCCCAAGTGTCATTATTAATTTTAATAGACTGCCAGAGGTTGACCTTATTACCATTCAGGCCAGTCCTAACCTTGTCCTGTCTAAGCTTGGCTCAAATTCACAGCAGCAACACACTGAGGACTCTCTTCAGAAGCATGCTGGCCCACTTTCATTGCTCACTGTGACATGGCTTTGGATTTGATGATGCCTTTCCGTACACTCTCTCAAGTTTTTTCTCTGCCTAAGAGGGATCCTCCTCCCCCAGCTGATGCCCACATAAACGGAGAGGACTGAGGGGATTTCCTGATGTGTGCTAGGGTACGTGTATGTCTCTGTGCGTGCGCGTGTGTGTGACACACTTTGCCTTTGCCTGTCAGATGTCCTAGCTAAGTGTCCTGATTAAGTTTGAAAGAGGAAATATGGGCAAAAAAGACAGGAAGATATACACAGGGTCATACACATGCAAGTATATACAGACAAAGACAGGTGGAAGCAATAATGTTGCACATATTTTTTCTGTTGTTATTTGTGTTGGTGTTTTGCATCTTCCAATCTTTATGCGATACTGTCATTTTAAACATTCCAACATCAGTGGTACTGTGAGCAATTTATATATATATGCAAGGGAGAAGCCAAAGCACAGACTTTCAGCAATTCAAGGTTTCAGCATTCAATTCAGTTCAAAGCAATCATTCAAGAACTGCATTAACTGTCTAGGAACTACAGACATTTTTTGTGACAGTCTCCATTTTTAGAAGCTGAAAAATAATGTGACTATTGACTGACAAAAAGTTTCACGGCCAGGAATCTCGAGTTGATTCCATGGGTTCAACTTTGGTATCTGTTCACTGAAACTCTCAATATGAGGTACAAAGACATGTTCCTAGAAATGAAGGAGGTCATTATTAGTCTCCATACATCCATTTTCTTCCACTTATCCAATTCAGGGATGCATGGGGTGCTAGAGTCTAACCCAGCTGTCATATGTCATAGCTGTCATATTAGGCTGAAAAACCAAAATAAACCTATCAGAGAGATAGCAAAAACTATAGGAATGCCCAATCAAAACAACAATCTACTACATTCTTGAAAAGAAGGAAATGCACTGGCCAGCTCAGAAACACCCAAAGTCCCGGAAGACCACAGTTATATGGTTAAGAAAAACCCCTAACAAAACCTCGCCAAGTCAAGCACACTCTCAAGGAGGTATGTGTATCATTGTCAAAGTCTCAATCAAGAGACCCCTTCATGAATATAAATACAGGTTGACAACAAGGTGCAAATCACTGGAAATACTCAAAAACGGGAAAGCCAGATTAGATTTTGCCAGAAAACATCTAAAAGAATCAGCCCAGTTCTGGGAAAAGAAACTCTTTGTGCACAGGGCTTCACCAATCAGCCATAACTTTATGACCACTGACAGGTGAAGTGAATAACACTGAATAGCTCTTCATCATGGCACCCGTCAGTGGGTGGGATATATTAGGCAACACCTAAATAGTTGTTCCTCAAAGTTGATGTGTTAGAAGCAGGAAAAACAGGCAAACATATGGCTTTGACAAGGGGCAAATCCTGATGGCTAGATGACTGAGTCAAAACATCTCCAAAACTGCAACTCTTTTGTGGTGTTCTTGGTCTGCAGTAGTCAGTATCTATCAAAAGTGGTTCAAGGAAGGAACTGGTGAACTGGTGACAGGGTCACAGGCAGCCAAGGTTCACTAATGTCTTGTCCACTCCTGAAAGTGCCACAATGGGCATGTGAGCATCAGAATGGGAACATAGAGTGATAAACGAAGGTGGCCAGGTCTGATGAAACACATTTTCTTTTACATCACGTCGTTATTCGCGTCGTTTACCGAGGCAACACATAGTACCAGGATAAAAAATGGTTCAGGAATGGTTTGAGGTGCACAACAATGAGTCTGAGCTGTTGACTTGGCCTCCAAATTCCCCAGATCTCAATCCCAACCGAGTATCTGTGGGATGTGCTGGACAAACAAGTCGAATCCATGGAGGCCCCACCTCACAACTTACAGGACTGAAAGGATCTGCTGCTAACATTTTAGTGCCAGACACCACAGCACACCTTCAGGGTCTAGTGGAGTCCATGTCTCGACAGGTCAGAGCTGTTTTAGCAGCAAAAGGAGGACCAACACGATATTAGGCAGGTGGTCATAATGTTATTCCTGATCGGTGTATACTCTCTACTCTGATTCAGCCAAATACTCCAAAACTGATTGGACAGTACTTAACATTACAGATGGCTAATAACCCAAAGCAGAATGCAAAAGGAACCTGCGAGTGTCTCAAGTCAAAGAAATGGGATATTCTTCAAATGGCCATGTCAGTCACCTGATCTCAACCCAACAGAGTAGCTTTTCAGTTACTAACGACAAAATTGAAGGGAGAAAGACCCACAAACAAGCAGCAACTGAAGATGGCTGCAGTCAAGGCCCAGCATCTTAAGGGAGGAAACACATTATTTGGTGATGTCCATGGGTTCTAGAGTTCAGGCAGTAATTAAAATAAATTGCAAATTGTGTTAGATGGTCCTATTACTTTTGAGCCTCTGAAAATGGAGAACTATGCATAAAAATGACTGTAATTCCGGAACAGTGAATACAATTTTTTGATAAACACTTTGAGTTAAAACCAAAAGCCATTTTATCAGTATTGGTATATTCTTCTCACAATGGCATATAAGAAAATTATGATGTCAAACTTGTGGCAGTGGAGCTTTTGCTCACCTGAGTTACATGCAAGCCTTTTCCCAACTGTCTACACTGTCTACAGACTCAGAGAGACTAAAACAGTTATCGAGGCATAGTTTTTTCCCCACACAGAAAATTTATCTGGAGTCATTAAGCCAATCCATAAGGAATCACACCTATAAGCAGAATTGATAATCGCATTGGTATCAATACAATCTTATAAATATACACCCCTAAGTATCTGAATAGGGCAAAGTTGAGAACTCTGACTTTTCCATTCCAAATCATCAATTTTCATTTTTCTTGTGTACTTTGGATCATTGTCTTGTTCTATCACCCAATGACTCCGAAGCTTCAGATCATACACTGCTGCACTGACATTCTCTTGTAAAACTTCCAAATCATTTTTCACTCATCAGCTGCAAGGCATCCAGGTGTGACCTCTGCAGCACACCAGTTCATTCGGAGAGTGGCAACAGGCCTGAATTTGCTCATTTTGTAGACGAATTATGGACTGATAAAATACTCAGTTCTTTAAAAATGGTTTTTAAGCCTTTCCCAGTTTCATGCATCTCTATAAAACTTGTGATTGAGGCAAGGTTCAGAAATCCTGGTAATTCTAAACCTTTTGCAGCATCTGTATAATCTTTATATGCACTGGTTAAAACCCTCAGTCAATGTGTTGCAGACAAACAGTTGCCAGACCTAAGTGTCTTAATGATTCTGATCAATGCGGCCTGCCTACAGCTAGAACTCTGACTACACCAGTGACGAATCGGGTTATAAAGGAGTAGCCTCTGCTCTGTCTGTGTGTGTTGAGTGTGTGTGCTTGTATTACTCATAGTGTGGGGACATACATCTGTTCACACAGTCACACAATTATGGAGGGAAAAAAGGAAGACCGCATAATGTAAATCATTCACTTTCAAGGTGATGGTTTGAGACTGTCTTAAATGCATGAAAGCACAACAAAGCCTCTGCTCTCCGTGTGTGTATGTGTGTACGTATGTGCGTGCATATGTGTAACTAATGACTGAGCCAGGCACAGTCATTAAGGTGAAGGATGATAACAGGGTAGAGCAAAAAACCTATGTCAGTATCAGCAGGGGACACTCACAGTACAAACTCAGATAGTTTTGCATGGGCTAAATCTTCACCACCTCTCTGAGGATATTAGTATCCTCACATAAGAGGCTCTTTATTTTTATTGATTACCTAGTGCAGAAATGTGTCGTACTTACCTCATCAAACCTGTCAAAAGAGGAGCCTTCCTGCATGAACTCAGGCAAGTGCTTCTGCCAGTTGAATTCGTAGGACTTTGTCATGGCC
Source organism: Etroplus canarensis (assembly GCA_015106775.1). NCBI lineage: Eukaryota > Metazoa > Chordata > Actinopteri > Cichliformes > Cichlidae > Etroplus > Etroplus canarensis. The sequence goes on from VUQH01012796.1 coordinate 18,384, forward strand.
GCTCACAAGTCTGACACAGGAGAAGACACAGACAGAAAGAGACAAAGAGTATATTAGTAAGAATTTTTAACAACCAGACACAATGGTTTGTTAGCCCAGCTAGCATACCTGGCCCTCTAGGGGCTTATCCAAAAATACCCTTGAGAGAGAGGAATTAACTACATACACGACTGACCAATAAAAAAGCTCCAACAGACAGAATTTGGTAGCCAGTTTGTCCCCTGGAATGCTTGACAATGAGATTGGGCTTTTACATTAGACAGCATGATTCATGAATAAAGACCTGGGTGCATGACATCATCACAGGATAACCTGTAGTTGGGAGCAAGCAGCAACCTTCAGGGCTGAAAATAGAAACCCACATGAAAGTGCCAAAAACTGCAGTTCTTTAAATGTCCACTTGAGGCTGACTATAAAACTGGGCTAATCCACATCCACTCACATGCTAAAATATTCAACTTGCTGACAACCTGGCATAAAAAACAGTCTGTTCTATTGCTAATTGACCTAATCATGACAGCTGTAGAGGCAGTCAGTTCGGTTGTTTATTTTTTTAACTCACTTATTTGGGTCATTTTAAACTAAAGTTTTGTATTACTCAGGGTATAACTGCTTTGACTGACAAGCTGTTCCATCACAGTGGGCTATAGCCACTAGCTGTGGCCAGTAGCTTTACATCAGCCAACTATAAAAGAATCATGAAACGAGACCTCTCAACTGTGTTTGTGGTTTAGGTGGTTTTAAGAGTATTTTTAATGTAATCACCTGACAAACAAAATGGACTTTTGGGCTGCTAATTGTATTAGCAGCCTACTGAAGACGTCTGTGCTCATGTACAGGTGATCCATATTCTAGTTTTTTTTTTAATTTGTATGCATCTGTGCAATGCACTCGTACATCCTATTAGTGGCTCTTCCTAAATACCCCTGTTACTGTTTGATGATAATGTAGTACTACTACACCCTTTCATCCAAAGTGCCATCACTTCTGGCACAAAAAAACCATGATGCTAAATGTGACTATGGGTGGGCCTGGGCAACACAAATTGAGCATAGCTTATAGATAAAAAGTAAAATAAAAGTCTCAAAGTCTACTTTTAGCTTGCACCCTGAAACCAAATGGATGTGCACTGTACTCTCTGCAAATACTAAAGAGCATGTCAGGCTTGATTCACGTGACATATGTGCACGTGTATCATCATGTAAGATCCAGCTCAACGATGGGAGGGAGTAACTGTAATATTGTTGATGACACCACCCAAATATAGGCTCCCCATACGTCAGGCTCAAATGTGTCAAGCAAAACTGAGAGGGAGAAGTGCACTTGAGAACATGACATACTATGTATAGTCTATGAGCTCAGCCAGTTTTAAGTCATTATGGGAATACTCTGAGGTGATTTGATTTCCATCTGTTGGGCTACCTAAGATTCACAGATTTTCATACATATATGTACACACACCCACAGACAAGCACACAAACTGGAAATTGAATGCTGATGGATGAGATGAGGAAGAGGAGAATAGAGGAAGGCTGATACAGACAAACAGAAAATTCGTGCTTTAGAAAGAAGGAGAGAATGATATGAGGGCACAAGGAAAAATAAAAGGCAAATAAAAAATAAAATCAGTGCACTAAAAGTAAGAGTTTGATATAAAGGCAGTGAGAGGCAGAAAGATGTGATCTGATAGAGGAGTAGAGAGTGGCATGCGATGCATGGAGATAAAACAGAGCAGTGGTGGGCAGGCAGAGATAGAAGAGTGACACAGCTGTGTGTGACAGAGGCTGAGGGAATGGAGTAGTGAGTACAGCAGGAGGGTGTCTGCTTTTGATGTGGGGGACACAGATCAGAGACAACATCAACAGGGGTTACAGAAAACTACCGGCTGGGTGGGTTACAGTCTACCCCTGGCATGACAAATACAGATGAAGCAAGGGTTCTTGGATGTTTAATGACTGTTATTTTTAAAATACAATGATTAAAAAAAACAAAACAAAAAAACAGCTACAGAGAGCTTATCTTACTCCAAATGACAGGTTCACTCACAGTTTAATGCTACTACCCTTTAATTTAAGCCAATTAAGTTATTTTTGGGCTACTGTTTTGCACATCACCATGCTACAGGAGATACAGCATCCAGGCCAGGTCAATAAACCTATTGATTTACAAAAAAGGGGTCAAGCCCCATGAAACCCAGTCCTCCACCATCTGTAGTGATAAAGTGGAGTGTACCACAGATGCACTTATGTCGTCACAGAGAGGAAAATACAGATGCACATTTTCCTAACAAGTTCCTACTAAACCAGATCTCAAGGAAAAGTTATATATTGTAAAGCCAATTCAAAATCATTCATATAGGGCATTTCACATCTCTAATTTGGACTAATTGGATTGTGCGTTCCTGTCTGATGGTAGCCTAGATCTCGCTACACTCAACAGTATGCATTAGATAACATTTTCCTCAGTGGGATGGAATGTGTCCAATAGCAGTGCAGCAGCTGAGGTCCTACAAGGCCATGCCAGTGCACACACTGGGCCTCTGAGCTTCTTAAAGTGTGAGTGAGCACGTGAGGAGCTATGGGAAGCTAACGGAAGTCAGTGAGGTCCGAGCCCCCTATCCAACCCCTGACAGTGAGATAATTACGATAGATAGGGGCCCCATGAGGAACACTGCTCCCAGCCTCCTCTTCTAAAATGGCAGCTAGGGTAACACCCAGTGGTCCCACACCTCATAAACTAAAATTAGGCTATAGCTACATCAGTCAGTCAGCGGTGGAAGGGTTGACTGGGGACACACTCAAATGGACACAAGTGAACAACAGACAGAGAGTAGCATACGTCATTACTGTTACAATAACCAAAGCATCTCTTTAATCTGTAATCTGCAACAGGTACTAACTAAGGAGTGAAAGTTTAAAAGTAACCAAGTGAAATTGCAGGAAACTGAGGCGGAAGCAGGCCTTTTTAACATATGTTCCACTTGATCTTTCAGCAGATCATCATCTCATGTTTTTAGTGTTAATGTTGTAATGTATTAATTTAAAATTTAAATACATCAGTGTCAAAGTATTTCAGTTTCAGGTAGACATTTTTTTTCTAAATTTCATGTTATGTTGCTGCAAAGAAAAAAGTCCACACTTTTAAGATAAGATAGATAAAATAAATCTTTATCGTCATTGCAGTGTCATACTTTGTACAATAGTACAACAAAATTGTAGTGAACAGTTTACAGCTGATCAATGTTAAATGATATACACTACATGAACAAAAGTATTGGGTCACACCTCTTAATCATTAAATTTAAGTGGTGCATTCAGTCCCATGCCACAAATGTATAAAATGGGTCATTCTAAAGAGCTCACTGAACTCAAGTGTGATAATGTACTAGGATTCCACTGTTGCAACAAGCCAGTTCATGATTTTTCTTCCCTCCCAGAAAGTCTGTTAGTGGTATTATTGCAAAGCAGAAGCATTTAGAAACCAAAGCAACTCAGCCACGAGGTGGCAGAGTTATAGCGCGGGGTTGCCAAATTCTGAGGTGTGTATTGCCTAAAAGTGGCCAACGCTCTGCTGATTCAATAACTGAAGTGTTCCAAACCTCATCTGGCATTAACATCAGCACAAAAACTGTGCACCAGGAGCTTTATGACATTGGTTTCCATGGCCACGTAGCTGCACGTAAGCCTTACATCACCAAGCACAGACAGAGTGATATAAAGTATGCCCCCACTGGATTCTAGAGCATTGAAAAAATGTGTTGTGGAGTGATGAATCACACTATGGGAATTTTGTTTTTTTTTAGTGAACTGGCTCTTTTGGCTCCCAAATGGCTCTTCAACTTCTTCTTTCGGCTGCTCCCATTAGGGGTCGCCACAGCAGATCATCTGCCTCCATCTTACCCTATCCCTTGCATCCTCTTCCCTCACACCAACCCTCTGCATGTCTTCCTTCACTACATCCATGAACCTTCTCTGTGGTCTTCCTCTTCTCCTCCTGCCTGGCAGCTCCATCTTTAAAATCCTTTGTCCAATATATCCACTATCCCTCCTCTGAACATGTCCAAACCATCTCAGCCTTGCCTCTCTGACTTTGTCTCCAAGCTTCTCAACATGTGCTGTCCCTCTGATGTACTCATTTCTAATCCTGTCCATCCTGCTCTTGTGCTCTTTCTGTTGATTTGGATGGTTGATCCCAAGTATTTAAACTCATCCACCTTCACCACCTCTACTCCTTGCATCTTCACCATTACACCTGCCTCCCTCTCATTTATGCACATGTACTCT
>VUQH01012807.1:8811-39595 GCA_015106775.1 Etroplus canarensis
TGGGGGCATCCCCCCCCCCCCCCCCGGGGTTAATAAAGTATTCTGTTTATGATTCTGAATTCAGTAATTAGAGGTGTGGCCCAATACTTTTGTCTACATAGCATATGTAAACTTAAGTGGCTCGCCGAGCTTGTTTGCCTACTTTAGAGTTCATGCATAACAAAAAGCAAATATGCTGTCCTCATAAAAATCTAACTTTGTCATAAAAAAGGCGCAAGAAAAAAAAAATCCACACTTAGTTATCAGATTAGGCCTAAATGAGGACTTGCAACTACATAAAAGATTTAGAACCAAAGTATGTAAAGAAATTAATTTTTATTTTGACAGTACCAGATGCTGTAAGTTTTCAAATTAAATCGTATATTAAAGTGAAAATTAATGCTGTTTGCTCTTGCCATGGTTTTACAGATTATGAATATGACTGTGGGATATTTTTAGTTGATGACTTGCTTTGTGCTCTTGCGTACATGTGTCCTACGTGCTCGTCTCTTCATTATTCATCAGAGATAACAGGAAGAAGAACACACTGGTCTGTGAGTACAGGTTTGAAGTATGCAGAACCTGTTGCTCTGTTGAATACTACATATGTGCAGGAGGACCAGGAACGAACGCTGTCACCATGTAGCGAGTTGACGAGATAATGCAACAAAAGGTGAAAGGTAAACAGCAGCGGCTGTCATTAATCAAACTTCTGACCTTGCCTTGGAACTGCCACTCCCAAAGCATTTGCAGCAACGGCGCCAGTCAGAGCTGCCAACCCCTATCGGCCGTCAGATTTTTAAGGAACTTGTTGGCTGATAACCAAGACAGGCAGATGTCTATATCAACGCAAATTTACACTGACGACTTTAGAAATATCCAGGAACAAATAAAACATATATACAGCTGTATGACCTTTCCCATATTGACAGTAACATCACGTTTAAACAACCAGTATTTCTGTTTGGTGTGTTTGTGAGCAGAGAGGCCCAGGAAGCTCTGTGTCGAGCAGTCTACTGCCGCTCTAAACCAGAGCACAATAAGCGAGAGAGCGAAAGACAGAGGTCCCTTTGAAGAACACGGAGTGCAACCAGTTGTGGAGAACCATGCATGTTGCTGTTATTGGTTCTTTTCGCTCAGATACGCCTCTCCAGACTCAGCACTCGCACGCAGCAATGACCCAAAGGGTGGCTGTTAATTTGGCATGGCGAAAACGTGGGTTTAAACTGAATGAGTGGTCTGATACAGCCACTCCGCTAACCAGACCAAATGACACAAAACAAATATGAAAATAACCAACAGGACAACATGGCAGGGAGTGGGTTCAAGAGGAAGAGAAAATCTGGAAAATGTCAGCGTCTGGGCACTGATATGTGCTCAATAAAAGTAACACAATATAGACCAAAATAGATCAGGAGAATATTGCAGAAATAATTGCAAGTTAAATGTCAAAGTGTGTGTGTGTGTGTGTGTGTGTGTGTCAAAGTGCAAAAAGAAAAACAGAAACTCGGAACATCTTTTTATGAAAGACATTAGACTCCACCTAGGACTCGATAGTAACCTATGTGGGTGGCTACTGGCTGTCCTCTCATTCATCGCTCCCTATTGTACACTGAGACAACCACAAGTCACACTTCCAAGCCACAATAACAAGGTGGGCCTCTGTAGAAATGCTTAAACTGCATTCAATTGTCTGGTGAACCCTCTGTCTTTCAGCTCCAAAACTCTGTCACGGTGTGAACCCCTAATGAGAAACACAATTATTTTTTTGTTCCCTGGTTGAGGAGATTTTTAGTTGCTTAGTAAAGAAACTGTGTATGTTTTGGCAAACTGTGAAGAATGGAGCTTAAGTAGTTCTTTGTTGAAACTGTGTTCACTTGAATTTTAACCAAGAAATTACTGCAGTGTTTGTGGCCTTTTTAGTGTCAAAGGCAATATTCAACATGGAGTTCTACTTTGGAAATTAAATTAAAAAGCCATGTAATGTTACAAGTGAAAAGTGATCAAAATATAAAAATGATTTCTGCAAAATGATTCAGTACAAATGGGAAAATACATTTTCTTATATTTCGCACGCACTTAATTTGCAGGTGTTGTTACGCTGTATGGACAAAAGTATTGGGCCATTTACAGATTTTACCCACAGGAGCTTCTGTGACATCCCATTCTAAATTCACAGGCCGTTATGTGCAGCTGGTCCCCCCTTTGCTGCTATAAAAGCTTTCACTCTTCTGGGAAGGCTTCCTGCTAGATTTGGTGCATCTCTGGGAATTTTTGCCCATTTATCCAGAAGAGCATTTGTGAGGTCAGACACTAATGTTGGACAAGAGGGCCATTCCAGATTATTACAGAGGTGTTAGACGGGGTTGAGATCAGGGCTCTGTGCAGGCTAATCAAGTTCTTCCACACCACACTTCATCCAACCATGACACTTTGTGCTATGGGGCACAGTCATGCTGGAATAGAAAGGGGATTTCCCAAACTGTATTGGTAAACTGAAGCATTACAATTTCCCCCTACTGGAACTAAGGTGCCCATGCCAACACCAGGAAAAAAAGCAATAGCATTATCCCTCCTTCACCAAACTTTACAGTGTAATATTCTCCTGGCATTCACCGAACTCATACTCGCCCATCAGACTGCTATGTATGATTCATCACTCACCAGAATGCATTTCCACTGCTCCAGAGTCCAGTGGCGGCGTATTTTACACCACACCATCTGACACTTGGCATTGTGCTTGGTGATGTAAAGCTTGCACGCAGCTGCTCAGCCATGGAAACCCATGCCACAAAGCTCCTGGCATATAGTTTTTTGTACTGATGTCAATGCCAGAGGAGGTTTGGAACTTTGCAGTTATTAAGTCAGCAGGGCCTTGTCCACGTTTATCCACTGCCACTCGGCAACCCTGGTCTTTACAGGGTCTGCCACTTTGTGGCCAATTTGCTGTGCTTCCCGTTTGCAATAATACCACTTACAGATGATTGAAAAATATCTTGGGGGGAAGAAACTTCACCAACTGGCTTGTTGCAATGGGGCAGACTATTACAGTGCCACGCTGGAATTCGGTGAGCCATTGTTTCAAAAATGACTGCATGGCTAGCTGCTTGATTTTATACACCTGTGGCAACGAGACTGAATGAAACACCTAAATTTAATAATTAAGAGGTGTTGCCCAATGCTTTTGTCCATATAGTGTATGATATACATGTAGTATTTATTATATGTCGTATAACTTGACAGTATAGTTTTGTTTATCCCATAGTAGCATCTCACAGTGAAGATAAATACTTCCTTTATCAGTCTCTTCATGGGAAATGGTGACGATAGCAGCGCTATGCATAGCCAGCCGAGACAAAAGGTGAGTGTCAGAGTGTTAGAGGAAGTGTTTGTCTTCTCTTCCTGCTCTCAGTGGCTCAAGAATGATGAGGATGTCTCTGTGCGCACTAAAGCTATCTGTTACTGAGTTAACAAGTTCTCGGCTACTCTGTAAGTGAAATCCAAGGCTGGCTGTCTGTCTATCACATGGAAGAAAAAACAAATAAACACACATGTGAATTTGTCGAGGTTTTACTCAGGGGTCGCTATGTGCCAAAGAATGCTGAGTCTTTGTCCATTAAAAACAGGACACCACATGGATACGGCATCATGCCATCTTGAGTCCACCTGCAAATGCAAATAGGAGAATTCTTGAAGGAAGGCTTACATTTCCCCCAAAGAAAAGTTTGTTTCTGCAAGACTGACTGGCTGACCCAATGAAAACACAGAGAAAAGCAAGGTGAAGCGGCTCTGTGCTGCTCGGTTACACTCACTGTGCAGCAGGTTGAATCAGTCCACAGCCAGCCTCTAGTGACATTAGAATTTCAATGTAATTAGAATTCAGAAAGATTGAAACGAATGCATTTTAGAAATTTTATGGAGAGGTGTTCTTAAATAAACCGTTAAGGTCCAGTTTATGTCCTAAATGCAAACTGAAAAAAGTCATACAGCGGTTTTTGGTACTTATTCAAATATTGTACAAATTTTGGAAACTTTAGCTTACTTGAGTATTTATATTCTATGTTATTGTATACTTAAATTCCATTACAGTTTATTTTCAAGACTAATAAAGATATTTGACATTAGAAAAAATCTAAACAAAATGCAATACACTGTTGAGGATTAAAAATCTCCAAAGTCTTGGCTTGTGATACGCTCTAAACGTCTTGAATAACTTAAAAGTTGAAAGAAGTAAGAGACACACACACACACACACACACACACACACACACACACACACACCTACACACACACACACACACACACACACACTTTTTTCCTTGGTGACCTTTTGAACGACACCCCATTTTCACAGTTAAAAAGGTAGGACGAGGCCAAACAAAAAAAGAAAAACATTGTGTAATACTAAAGAAAAACATGATTGCCTATCTCATAAGCAATTTACTTGGTTACTTGGCAACTTGGCACCAGACTGGTCAAGGTGATGAGGAGTTCGTCAGTCTGTGAAACACTGCTTGGGCAGACAGTTGATCAATTTAGGAATGATATTTTCAATGTAAAAATAATTAGGAGATTTCATCATCTGAATTGCATAATATTATTTTTATAAGGATTCCAAGAATGCCTCACAAATCTCTGCATGCAACGGATGAGGCTGAAAGCCAACACTGATTGGCAATGATCTTTGGGTGCTCAGGTGGCACTAAAATTAACAGTGTCTTCAGACGCAAAGAAAGAAAAAGCTCTTTCTTAGGAATATTTGTTCCCTGCCTTTAACCAATTTAAAGCAGAAGTGGAAAAGAGCAGCTCCAGCTCTGAGCCAAAGCTTTGTTCAAGGCTAAACACGTGGTTGGCTTGTATTGTGCACAAGCATGGATGCCCTCTCTCCCCTGCTGGGCTGTGCTCACACTGCCCTTGATAATCCCATGTACATCAGTTTGCTCTCACTGTGAAGTTCATGTTTTAACACATTTTATAGTTTAACTGGGAAAGTCTGCCCCTTTCATAACAGATTTATTAGCACGGTGATTTCACAGAGGTAGTTGCCACTGAGGAAGAATAAGAATTTCATGCTCGGGCATGGATGGCCATGACGCCACATACATACCATGCCTGAGCGCAACTCAGCAACTCCTGGGCACACAGTGGTCCCACTACTCCACTGGTCTCGTGAATTTTAAATTTTTACTATCAAGAGACATTTTTGAGCAATTTTTTTACCTAAAATATCTGTAAGGAGCCACAAAACATAAATGAGCCTTATAATGAAAGTGACACAGGCCATTATGTATAACTGAGACTATCAGCATTACTAATAAGAGTGTAAGTAATTCAGATCCTTTAACACAAGTGACTACTTTGTGGTGGCTGCAGCTGCATTGTCATTACAATAATAACATGTTTTTGTTACATTTATGAAATTATTTATTTAAAAGCTTTTTCCTTTTGTTTTAATCATTTTTATTTAAAAAAAACAAGTAGAAAATGAAAGGAAACATTATCAGCATGTTTAGGCCTGCTTTGAAACAGAATAGCTATGAAGCGATGCAGGCCATTCTGTTTCTGTCCAAATTAAATTGAAAATAGCCTGAATCTTATAGCAGCCTAATAGCTTTAATAAAAGTAAAAGTAAAAACATGAGCCAGTTTCGGTTTATATCTGACAGAAGTCTAGCCGTACATCAAGCATATTAGCAACCAAAAAAGTTTGTCCACTGAGCATTTAGAAGAAGGAATAAGGTACCAGGCAACAGATGCAAGCTATAATGCACATATTAACCTGTTTGCTTTTATTTATTGTATAGTATACATGAAAAAAATGATGAAAGAGTTTTTAAAAATTGTTCATTTTCATATCAATCTTTTTTTTTTTTTAAATCAAAGCCACAGGGAGCTCCAGAGCTGCAGGTTCGAGAGTCCTGCACCAGTCAAATGAAATGGACGCTAGGGGTCAGATGCACTCAGGCGTGGTATGGATTGCCTAGTGTGAGCACACCCTTAAACATGACACAGAAAGGCCCTGGTCCAAGGTCCTGGCAGGGGTTCCGGCCCAAGACTGTGATCCCATGATGTGACAGTGCTCATTGCTGAGCACCATAATAGCTAGCATTTCTTTTAATGCCATGAAAAGTAATTAAACGCCAAGGTGCTGTGAAAGCCAAAACTCGCATTAACTTAGTAAACATGAAAGCATTTTTACACACACCTCATGATGCCTTGCTATACTTGTCCAGCTAGATTAGTTTGAATAGGGGGATTTTTTTTTTTCCAAAACTCTGAACAAATCTTAAGTAACACACAAGTTATCCAAAATGGGGTCTTGGCATCATCTATGAATTGTGCATGTGCTAATTCTCTCCAGTGTTTATGATACAAGATATTCAGGTCTTAGCTTCTTCCCACATCCATCTGTCCTTCTGGCTCTAACAGCAAAGCTGTCATCTTTGCTTTCATCGCATGAGGCTAACAGGTCAGGAGAATCTAGTTTCTCTATTTGGTGTTGATGGGGGGGATAAAGGAAGATTGATTCCTTCAGTGTCATCATTGCAGGTGCTTGCCTTTATGACCAACGTCCTCTGCAAGCAGTTTCTCATTACACTGATGAGAAAAGAGGACCTTTAAGGTTTGTACATTCCGACAATGTTCTGAAGACTGTGTAATTTTGGAGACGAAACTTAGGGGGAGAGGCAAATCAGTTTTTATTTAAAGCAGACCTGACTCAAACAGAGATTCACCACACTGTGGTCAGACTTCAAACCAACTCATCATTTGCCCTTTTTCATGTTCAGACTGCTGCAAATCTCCAATCCCTCTGAACGCAGCTGAAAAAAAGAAACAGACTGTTGTTGAGTTTACTTCCATCTTTGTGGGTGACTGTCTCCTTAATAATGTGCATACTGATGGTGTAGCAGCTGATCAGTAATTTGTAAGTAAATACATCATCATAATCTGCAACTATTTTGTGTATTTTTTTCATATGAACTACCCAGTACCCCATGAGTCTTGATGTCTGTGTACATTTTTAGAAGTTTCACTTGCAAGTGATCGATGCTCAGCACTCTCAGAAGTGAAGCCTTTAGATCAAACTGAGAAGATAGGTTAGATTTCATCATTAGAGTTAATCCATCAACAATGCCAGTGTGCTGAATAAAGCAAGAGTAAATGAGTGTGTTTGCACTTGCATGGAGTAAATATTAGTTTGTCCAGATAATGCTACAGGCTGTTGAGGGTTTCCACATTGCTTAAATTACACCAGCCTCTGTTCTTTTCTAACAGAAGAATGGCTTCCCACTCTTTCTTCTTCTTGAAAGCAAAACAGTGGTAGCAGTCTCAAGTGGCTGAAAGTTTTAGTTGATAATCCAGTCTGTCACTCAGACCCACACTAAGATTAATGGCAGGGGAACTCCTGTCTGGCAAACATCCCACTCAATCAAAACAGATAACATGGTTTGAGTAATAGTGCCTAAATGCAGAGTTGAAGCACAAATTGCTGCTTTACTTTGAAAGGAGGATATCAGGGGAATACGTGGGAGAAATAAAGAGGAAAAAAATAGGCTTAAAGAAACAGGCTGTGTAAATCAGTACCAGTCTAGTAGTTAGTATTTATTGTGTTCAGGTTGTAAATTAAGTCATAAAAACATCAAATTACTCTAAATATAAAGAAACAAAAGCAGCTTGGTAAATGGAAGCGTAAGGATATGTATGAGCTCTCTTTTTGAAGTAACAGTGTCAAGCTGGGAGGTCAGGGGGAAAGGGAGCCCTCTACTGCTGAGTCTGGCCTTCAGTGTTCATGCTTTCTTGTTTGTAGTGATGAACCATGGGTGTTTGCTGCTTGATTATGTTAATAAATAGAGCATAAAGCTGCTGTGAAAGCAGAGCTTTTACACAGTTAGTAATGTGAATCAATCTTAAAAGTTCTGAAAAGTCATAAGACCGCAGTGCATGTTGAGTTTAGCTGAGTTTAACTGTGAAAAATTGGTGACTCTGCATTCTAACATCAACATGCAATTGCTGAACCCTGAACTTATCCAGCAAAACAGAGAGAGAGAGAGAGAGAGAGAGAGAGAGAGAGAGAGATCCAGCACTGATGCTGGCGCTGCCATATGAACAAATCTTCAAGATTTCTAGTTGCAAGATAGGCAGACCTCTCAGTAATGGAAAATATATGGTCTGAATATGACATTCAAAGAGATAATAGTATCTTTATGCAACACTGGGTCCAAAGGGAGCTGAGCACGGCTAACTCCTAGCAGGGCTGCCTTGATCTTTTGTTGCATCTGCAAAGTATTTTATGTTTATTTGTTATGGGAAACTGAGCAATTTTATATGCTTGTTGGCGTTCTTTATGAGTTCAAACTCATCAGTGCCTCTGTTTTGTGCTGTAACATCTAAAGAGCTAAGCGGATACCTGTGAGACTGTTTGAAGTTGTTTTAATTGTGAAGGAGTGCATAGAAAAATGTTGAGCTGAGCTAATCTTAGATGCTACCCAATGATCTTGCCTTGTTGACTGCCCCTGAAAACCCTGGTCTCACCTCACACTCACCGATAACCATCTTTAATGAATAGCTGTGTGCTTCAAGGAGTGCTGGCTGATAGAGATCATTTCAGGAACGGTGGGGTTCAGGTCTCAATAACAATCAGGGAATTCCATCTTAACCATTTGGATGTCCTCCATAATGCCACACACTCTGAGATTGCTCTTGCAATAGACCTACACCAAAATAAAACTTGGCTGGGAATGAGATCGGGTTGGGCATTCTTGCCCAACTCAACAATTCCAAGTCTGAACACCCCAGGCCCCCTCCCAGCTCCAGGATCTATCTGGAGATGTGAATGCTGACTCTTTGTTGGTGCGTTCTGATCTCAAGAGGAGATATTGCACAGCTAAGCGCCTAATAAAAGGTAGGATGACAAGCTTGGCGAATGGAGGCACAAGCACAGCTCCCTGTGAGTGCCTCTGAAAGGCCCAAATTGAGCCATTTCCGCAATCTCCAGGGAGAGCCCTTATCGCCTGCAAGATCCAGAGCAGACTGTGTATAATTTGCAAAACACTATGCTGATACTGCAAATGAACTTTAATAGCTGTTGGAGCCCAGTTAAGCTTCATAATGTTCTGTAGGTTTCTTGGCTTTGATTGCTAGTAGCAGAGACATTTTCTTTAAGGAAAAAAAAAACAAGAAAAAAGTCAAGGCATCAGTCAGTGGGTGTCTGCTGTCACAGTTGACTGATAGTTGTAGGATTACTCATCCTGTCATGTCAAAATAATGAACAGCACGTAAACTGCTCTGTACTTTCTTCTTCCCCCGGGGCAGACGAGAACTGTAATTAGTCAAGAATCACTCTGACAAGCCATCAACCCTAATACCATGTTTTGCAACGCCCAGTGCACTGTGTGCTAATTTCTATCTCAACCAGTGCTAAAAAAGGATGTAATGAATTGGGCTTTATTACAGTAATCATGGCTGATGCTGTCAACACAACAATGAATCTTGGCAGCCAATCTACCTTAAGCTGCTATAATTTTAAAAGCACATATTTGCCCCCACACCTGATGTCAAAGCGAGTAAAATTAAGGATCAGTCTGCAAGGATACGGTGTGTTTGCTTACATTTCAAATTTGGATTTAGAGTATGAGACAGATAGTACAGGCATTTTAACCAAGCTGTTTGTCCTTTTTATGCATAAAAAGGACAAACAGCTTGGTTAAAATGCATTCTGTAGCATTTACTAGTTTTTATGCTTTTATGTATTCGTGGATATCAACCATTAAGCTGCTTGTTGTATGAAATGACATGGACTACGTATGTTAATGTATGTTTATAGCCACTGTGGAAGATGTGAAGAGGAAATAAAACAGAATAGAAATAGCTAGAACAAGTTTCTCAAAGGTGAACAAACATCAAGAAGAATATCGTTAGCAACAAGGACACATATTCTTCATTGTTAGGTATGGTTCTGAGACATGGACAGTAACGGGTAAAATGTACAAACTTTTGTTGGCATTTGAACGATTTACTTACAGCAGGATGCTAAAGATATCATGGACCAAGAAGATAACAATGAAGAAGTACTGAGGAGGATTAATCAAAAGAAATGTCTGTCCACAATCATACAGACAAAGAAACTATAATACTTTGGTCAGAGTTCGCTGCACAGAGCATTAGTGGAGGGAATACTGAATGCCGGAAGAGAAGACCAAGAACATCATGGTTCACAAACATCACTCAGTGGACAGGCATGAAGTATCCTCTAGCAGTTAGATCAGCGCACCATCGTGACAACTGGCGTGCCATTGCATCCAACCCTCAGCTGCAGGACGGAACCTGATGATGTTGATAGCCACTTTCACAAAAATCTATGCAATTGTTGGTGGCTCTAGAGGAAAAGTCAGACATCCACCAGGGTCACTAGGATTCCTCCTCTGGGAACCCTGGACATCTATATCAAATTTCATGGCCATTTAGTAGTTGTGGAGATATGTTAGCACTTACACCATGGCTTAAAATCACAAGGATAAATTGGGGACTAGGATTAAAGGAAAAACCAAGAATTGCTTTTTTTAGCCAGGCCACATGAAATATACAGTACATAGATTACTGTGCCTTATTCATTTCAGCATTGTTCAATACACTCTCCTGTACAGCATTGCTTCAGTTCATTGAGGTTTGCAGGACTTCCTTTTCGCACAGCTCTCTTTAGGTCCAGCCACAGCATTTTAAACAGGCTGAGGTCTAGACTTTGACTTTGACTTAGACATTTCAACACCTTGATTCTTTTCTTTGTCAGCCATTCTGATTTGCTTCTGAGTTTGGGATCATCATCGTGTTGCATGACCCAGTTTTGTCCGAGCTTGAACTGTTGGACAGATGGCCTCACAGTTGGCGCTGGAATAATTTAGTATACAGTAGATTTAATGATCAAGTCAGTGACTGCATGGAGCCCATGTCCTGAGGCTGCAGAACAAGCCCAAACCACCAGACCTCCGCTACTGTGCTTCACAGTTAATACAAGGTGTTTGTGCTGATATGCTGTGGTTGGCATTCTGCAAACATGCTTTCTTTCCATTATAGCCAAATGGCCCACTCTGGTCTCATCTGTCCAAGGGACATTGTTCAGATGCAGCTCTGCAAGCTTAAGCCGTGGTGCCATGTTTTTTTGTAGAGAGACGAGGCTTTCTCCTGAGCAGTCCTTCCAAATAAGCCATACTTGTTCAGTTTTTTTCTAGGGGTACTGTCATGAACTTTAACATTTCACCTGCCAACTGAGGCCTGCAGCTCTTGCATTTTTCACAGTTTCTCAGCGCATTACATGGTCTGACCTTGCAGTCAATTTGCTGGAACGTCCACTGGAGGGAAGATTGTGGACGTTGTTAACACACACCTTAATGCTCCAGACCAGCAAAATGCCAAAACTTCTGCTTTTATTAAGGAGCTCAATCAAGCGCATTTTATTGGCAGAATCTGGCTGCTACTTACCATCTTAATTTAGGTGTACTTGGTTTTACAGGACTGCATACAGTCCTGTGGTAACTTTCTTTTTGACTTGAAGACTGGCATAGTCGAGTAAAGAAAAGATGAAGCAGTCATTGAGACATGGCAGAGAGAAGAGCTTTCCTGTGTGTAACAGGTGCTGACCTGCCCAAGAGGTAAGGAATAGTTTTCTTACCTCAGCCAACACTTGATGGGAATTTAGCAGGTGTGATTGGATAAATTTAAATCAAATGATTCAAGCATGTCTGATGGCCCTCAGTCCAATGCAATTGATGGATATAAAATGGTGGTGGAAGATGCAATCAGCAATAGGTTATTCATTCAGGATGAAACACCTTTGACATCCATGAGACCGGAGATAGACCTAAGCAAACACATTCCCATCCGCTAGTGAAAATGGATCTGTTGTTGACCTGTCCAGCCTCACAAAAGCCATTCTCAGTTCTCAGGTAAGTAACCCTACTCCAGTCTGAAATCTCTTAACTAAATATTGTGAGTGTCTTTCTTTATAGCCGAGACTCTGTCTGTTTACCTTTAGACCCAAGGGATTAGAAGATCAACCTTATATGCACGCCACTGCCCAGGTAGACTGAGAAAACTGATGAGTAATCCAAAGATTGATTAAAATATCCAGTGCAATATTACAAATAGTCTCAAAAGTTGTTTCAAAATATGTAATGATTTGGCAATTTCACTAATATAATTTAAATCCCTGCACAGCTGAACTGAGTCAGCTCCCAGAATCCAGTTAAAGGCCTCACTCCAACATTATCCATTCAGCAATTACTATGCTGTGGATTTATTTCTGCAGTGACCCAACTGAGCTGGCTTGCACTTCAGTCCTGCACAGTAAGCCAGATGGGAGCGAAGATCCTCCGCTGTGGCTAGAGCAATGGAACGTCAGCCAATGTGAGAATTAGAGTAAACTTCAACATGTCAGCACGTCTTCATACATTTATTTTCCACTGGCTGGGTTGGAGGAGCCTAAGATGATTGCTGATGATTTTCTAAAATTTCTTCACACTTCCTGAGAAACCTGTACCACACAGTCTCTTCAGTTATACAGCCTCACCTATCATACCTTGATTTCCAATCTTTTCAAGGCCCATCAACAATTCTGTGCCGTAGTTCAAAAAAGAACATTGTGTTTCACATACCAATTAAAAACGCAGCAGGTAAATGCCACCCATGCAAGAGCAAACATGCATTTTATCGTAATTAACGTCAGCATCATTCTTTTACTTGGCCACTGCAAAACTGCCAAAATGTGCTTTCTCCTATCTCAACAAATCAGAATAGGCTGCGGTCCAACTGATTGTGCGTGGTTTGTCCTACATGAGGGCACATTGACTGTGTGCAGCGGAGGGATGCTAATCTTGGAGACATCCACCTGGGTGGTAAAAGAAAAAGATGGAAAGGGTATCCGAGTTTGCTTTGCATGCTGAAAGGCAAACAAATGTAAAGTTAGTGAAAAGGAGGTCTCCCTCCTAAGTTGTCACTGAAGCTTGGGCAGGACCCACAGGGTACCCTTGGTATGATTTTTCAACATGCAGGATAACCTTAGAGATTTCAGTAGAAGTCCCTCAACTTCTGTTACTACCATAACCAAATGTTCTCTGCTAGTGTCGTCAGTATCGCAGGACTCGTCGATGTGATAAGGAAGAAAATGAAGAAGCATGAAGCGCATGCAAGAAGCATGGCCCCTAGTTTATGTCACGAAAGACCGTATCTAAACCTTTTTCTTGTTTCCTAAACCCAATCAGGCAGTTTTGCTGCCTAAATCCAACCAAACTGGATATTAATACTGACCTTGGCAGCAGGGAAGCACAACAGTCTGCCTACAGTATTTCCATCCACTGCTCTGCTGTCAGATGGAGAGTGTTGGATTCCAGCAGCTGCCCTCCAGAGGTGACAGAGAAAGCTTGTTAGCACATATCTCTTTACCTGATATCATCTCCCGTACTCCAGTAAAGGATTATTTTCCAGATACATATCCTGATTAAACTTGCATGTGCCAGCATTATATGTTGGAAAGGCCTAAAGTCAGAAAGCAAATTTGAAAGTGCAAGAACTGAATGCACTCAGTAGTACACTAAGTCACTAGCAGTTGACTTTATTACAGTAAAAGATTAGGATATGTGAAGGAACGCTATCTCAATGAAATTACTTTCAAGTAACAGTCGAGTAGACCCCATATTTATGTTTTGCCTGTGATACAGTCAAATTTATGAAATTGCAGTTTCTCTTGAGTTAATCATAAACTGGCATCAACTTACACTTTATGGACAAAAGCATTAAGCCACACTCCTTAACCACTGAATTCAGATGTCTCCTTCATTGCCATTGCCACAGGTGTATCACATCAAGCAGCTAGCCATGCAGTTTGCCTTTAGAAACATTTGTGAAAGGACAGGTGGTTCTAAAGGGCTCACTGAATTCAAGAGTGGTTCTGTAATAAGATGCCATAATTCCAACAAGCCAGTTTAAATTTCTTCCCTCCTAGATGTTCCATGATCATCTGTAAGTAGTGTTACTGCAAAGTGGAAGCAACTCAGCCACAAAGTGGCAGACCACGTAAAGTTACAGATTGGGGTTGTAGAGTGCTGAGTAGAGTGTACAAGTGGCCAACACTCTGCCGATGGAGTAACTGCAGAGTTTCAGACCTCCTCTGGCATTAACATTAACACAAAAACTATATGCCAGCAGCTTTGTGGCATGGGTTTCCATTTGCTGAATAGCTGCATGCAAGCCTTACATCACCTTACATCAAGGAACTCTTGTTGCTTTAGCCTACCAAGACATTTTGGAGCAATTCAATGCTTCCAACTTTGTGGGAACAGTTTGATGCAATTCCAGCATGATTCTCCCACAGAGTGCAAAGCAAGGTCCAAAAAGGCATGGTTGGATCAGTTAGTTGTGGAAGAACTTCACTGGCCCACACAGAGCCCCAACCTCAACCCAATCCATCACCTGAATGGAGATTGTGAGCCAGGCCCTCTCACCCACTCAGTGTCTGACCTTCTAGATAAGTTTGCATAGGCACATTCCAAAATCTTGCAGAAAGCCTTCCCAGAAGAGTGGAAGCTGTAGCTGGGAAGGGGGGACTTTATATTATTGCCTGTGGAATTTAGAATGTAGAATGTGTGTGTGAGACCCAGTATTTTTGTCCATATAGTGTATATAGCACACACCATGTGGTGCACAACTGCAAATCGCTGTAACAATTTTTGCTCTCTAATGTTGCATGCAATGGACAAACTCAGTACTTATATTTGTTGGAACGCACCAAGCGGTCAGTGTTGTGCTGTAAATTTTTTCCTTTAGTCTTGTGGTGAGCCCTTTTTTCCAAGGACATTTAGCATAATCCACTTCAGCTGCCTTCATTCAGGGTGGGTAAAAGAAGCTCCGGCTCTGACGCTGCTGGTGAAATTGCGAGACTGGTTTTCATAAAATATAAATATCTGTTAAGAGTCTGGGTATGATCTGCCTTTATGAAATGATGAGTAACATTTCCTTTTTGTCGCCTGCACTCCATGCTGCCTTGTTGTGACCATAGGATAGTAGTTTCAGATGTGGAGTCCTCCTCAGGAAAAACTCTCCACTTTTAAAAAAGCAAAACTTCCACAGAATGCAGTGTAATATTTCTCTCTTAATAAAAAAAGACAACAAAACATCTAAGGTGTTTTAACACATAGGCATGATGTCTTGTGTGATTTAGATTGCAAAGGAATTACACATGGGATGCCACATTTAAATAAATGTAATTACTCAGTTATATACAGTACTGTGCAGAAGTGTCCCCATAGTGTAGTGGTTTGCACATTTGCCCTACAAGCTAAAGGGACCTGGTTCAATTCCAGGTGAGGACACAAGCCCCTCTCACCATGGAGGGTTGTGTCAGGAAGGGCATCTGGCGTAAAACCTCTACCAAATTACCAGTGCGGATTAATCCGCTGTGGCGGCCCCTTGGGGAGAATACAAGGGAGCCGCCGAAGGTACATTTCATACACAGTACTGCACAAAAGTCACAAGCCCCCCCCACATTTCTTCGTGTTTTGCCTCCAAAGAGCCAGACATAATTTCTTGTCATTTTTGAAAGTGATCTTGAGCAGTATTTTCCAGGCTTTCTGAAAGTCTCTTTTCTGACATTGGCTGGTTTTTCAATTATTTTCTGTCCAGTCCTTGTGTCTGAACATTTTCAGAGGAATGTTTTTTGTTTAAGCCGCTTAACACCGACCTGTGAATCATTCAAAGATGAAAACGCACCTACCATAACACAAGGTATGAACCAGTGTTGTGTCTAAAGGCCAAAGGTAACGTTTCGACAGCCATAAAATGGTATTTTGCACCGTTTACAAAGAGCTTTTAGCTGAAAACTTGGCATATGTTGTGCAGTGTGTCCTTAAAAAAAAAAAAGAGGAATCTTGGCAAGTGCAGGACAAAAGAAGAAGTGGCAGGTCTAAAAACGATCCACAGCAGATGAGCAGTATCTGATAGCCATGTTCTTAAGAAACAGGAAAAAATCCATTAAAGACCTGACACAGGATCTAAGAGATGTGTCTGACCCTTCAATTGATCCACCTGCTGTTCACCAAAGCCCCATCAGAAATGGTCTCAGTGGAAGAGTGGCTGTCAAGAAGCCATTCTTCAGGAAAGAAAGCAAGCAGAAAAGGCTGATGTACACTGACATGTACAAGAATTGGGCTGAAAATCAGTGGCAACAGGTTTGATGGAGTGATGAATCCTAATTTGAAATAAATGGTTCAAATTGTCAACCGTATGTATGGAGGAGGTCGGTGCAGAGGTACAACAGTGAGTGTTTACAGCCATCCGTAAAACACGGTGGAGGCTCTGTCATAGTTTGAGGCTGCATTTCAGCCAGTTGTGTTTGGGATCCTGTCAAAATTGATGGAACTACGCACACAGAAAAGTGGCGCCAAATTTTGATCCATCGTGCAATACCATCTGGAAAGCGTCTGACTGGCAACGGCTTCATTTTTTAGGATGACAATGATCCCAAGCACGCTGCCAGCCTACAGGGATAGAAAAACACACAGTGGAACACTAGCAGTCATGGATTTGTTTCCCCAGAGCTGGAACCTAAAGCTTATTGAATGACTGTGACGAAGAACATCCAAAGAAGAGCTTTGGAATGTCCTTCAAGAAGCCTGGAGAACTATTCCTGACGAATACTTTATGAAACGACACGAAAGCTTGCCTGAGAGAGCTCAGGCTATGCTGTCATATCAAATGTTGACGTTCAAGCTCATAAGACACGTTATGTACAGTATTTTAACTTGTTTGCATATAGACATAACAGCACCTATTCCCCATTCTCCTAGCAAAATAGAAAGAAATCAGGGGTGGCTCAAGACTTTTTCACAGTGCTGTATATTTTTTGTACAAATAGTTTTGTTTCAACTGAACACATTTATTTCCAATATTAACGTTTAAAAAACATTTGTGGTAAAATGTAGAGATTCTTGTATTTTATGTGGAAAAAATCCAGTCTTTACATATAACTGTTTTGCTGTAATTTTTTATGTTGAAAGTGTTAGATATACACATCTATTGAGGCGAGCTTTTCCTTTTCAAAACAGGCACATAATGTGGCATCTTAATCATTTGGGATTCTGCCCCTCGGACAGCTTTATTCCTTTGTGCTTTCTTGCTGTCAGTGTACTTTCTCTGCTGAAATGGGAACTGCAGAGAGAGAGCTGGGTACAACACTGCTGGGTATTCTACCAGATGGATACTCGGTATGAATCAAGGCTAAGTTTCAGCCAAGGGTTGAATGTGTGTGTTGGACTGCAAGTTGCATATCTGGAGACCACACAGGTTCCATAAGCATGTCTAAATCTCTCTACTGCCCTCTATCTTTGTCTGAACATCTCCCTCTGGGATCGAGGTCATAAGTTCAATACCAGCAGGGAACCTGCACTAGTCCAAACACATGGCATCTAGCTGCTAATTGTATTTCAACATCTTTGCAGGCTGTACTAATATTTTTGTTTTAAGCATGAGAAATGGCTCAAAAAATATTATTTGCATGCACATTACAAATTTGCACTACACACTACAACAAAAATCTAAAGAAATCTGCTATCCAGGATTCCCTCTGTCTGCTGTTTTTCCATTGTTTATTTGCTTGAAGCTAAAACGGTGAATCACTTAAGTCCCTCAAATTCTAGGCAATGATGCAAACACCTGTGACCTGCCTTATTACACAAAATAAGTATTTTCCATTACTGCTTTTTGATGACGACATCGGCAGCATATGGTCCCAACCTGCTGCCTCTTTCATATAATCTCAGTACTGTTTAGCAACTGTGGGAGAAGAAATTTAGCAACATGTGAAATGTCCCCTGAGCCAGCAATTTAACACCAAAAACAGTGCTCCCCAGTCCATCATATTCCTGCACAAATACACAGATAAACTGATGATTTCATTACTTATGGAGCTTGGTGTCTAAACAACAAGGGACGAGAGAGAGAGAGGAAGGTACAAGTGAGCTCATCCAAGGTGTTGAAGGCTCTTCGTTATAAATGAGTTTGTCATACCACCATGGTTGGCCATAAATGACCTCACCAGACGTGCTGCTGTAATAAACTAAACTAATAAGAATGTGCAGGAAGAAAAACACTGCCCGCAGTGAGCATGGCTACTAAAAACATAAATCTTGTCCTGATAAATCTCAGTGGATGGCTGTCAGTTTACACGTGTACAGAATGAGACTGGAGGAGATATGTGGTAAAAAGGGAGACGCTCTCTGCACATCCACAGCGATTGAGGGAAAGGCCCCTCTACTGTGAAGAGACTTCCATATGTACTTGTACCTTCTGTGGCCCTTTAACCTAGAACAGATGCCATCAATAAATACCCATGACCCATGGAGACATTCCGGTGTGTGATCGAGGCCTTTTTCGTGGCATGCTAAACTGGCTTGTCTAGCTGGTCAACACCTGACCAAACTGCGGGGTTTACAATATAGATTCATAAAGTCTGTATTTGTGTGATCATTAGGAAAGGTGTTTGAGAAACAACAATACCTTAAAAACTCATTGGGTAAAGTAACAGCTTAGCTTACACACACTGCCAGCTCCCGTGGGAGGTGTGTGAGAGTTGCTACAATCTGCCTCTTGTTACAAGGTCTGCTACTAAGTTATGACCTATCGCCTTGCCATTCTAATCTTTCCACAAACATCTGTAAGGCGAGATTTACATGTCCTCTTGTGATTTATTGCAGCATGTCCTCAGTTTTCCATTGGCTTTGAAACTGGGACTGCTGCTATGTTGGTGTGTGACTCAGTTGATGTTGTCTTGTTCTCACTTGATGCACTCTCGGTTGCCATCAGGCATGCGAGCTTGATTGTGTAATAATTTGCTCATTTGTCAGTACTTGACTGCAGTGATGTGGTGAATAGTCTGGGATGGGTGGCACTGCCCCACCCCCACCAGTGGCATTGAACCAGAATACTCTTAGTCCACAATGCCCAACACCACAAGATGAGAGCATGGATAACAAAAGTAGGACTGAAACTTATTGCATTTACACAAGCGTTTTATTTAAGTATATGTTTAATGTACAAGTACTTTATTTATTTCTATTTTATACTACTTTTTGCTTCTACTCTACTAGATTTTGGATGCAAATATTGCACTCAATCCAAAAATCATAACGTTTTTGTTTATAATAAGTTTTTTATTTTGCAGACAAGCTACATCATTATGGGTCAAGCTATCCAACAATGTGGAAGTAATTAAAATCACCAACAGCTGCAGCATTAAAGAGATAAACACATCAATACATCAAAAGTTATGATCAGAATACATAATGCGTATATTTCTGAAATGTGCCATTCTACATAACTGGTATGTTTTCTTTAGGTGGGTTAAATATAATTTGATTATATAACTTGTGATCTATTAAATTACTTCAGTAGGATTTAGGGCTGTCAAAATTAACGTGTTAATCCACATTAATTATTATGCATGATTAATTTGATTAAAAATTTTAATGCAAATAATGCATGCAATGACTCATAATCCCACAACTCTACTCACTGACACAGACTGGTGCTCTAATGCTGTCTGGCAGCAGAATTCGCTGGATCAGGATGGATCGTACTGGCCCTCTCGATGGGAAGTTTGAGTACAAGACTAAGAGGACAAAATCAACCAACATGAAGTAATTTGCACACTCTGCAGGAAGGAGTTTTCTACCACCCAAGCTCTTGCAGCTTAAAGTACCACATCAACATGAAGCTTGAATTAGTTGGGGATTCTCAGTCGCAGGTAAAATTATGCATAGAAAGCGGTCAGCTCTACTCCGATCATGTGAACAAAAGATGAGTGAGAGGGCCACATCAATGGGGATATTTTTTTGAGTTAAAGAGAAAAAATGTGGTTGTGATAATGCTGTGGTTTGTATGTTTTATCTATTTATGTTTTTTTTGCATTCTGGACACCAAATCTCTTCTTTAGTTTAAATAAAGCACATGTTAAATGTTAATCACCTTCTGTCATGGTCTTTTTGCCCCTACAAAATGAAGCACAATTAATAATGAATATGCGTTAATCGTGATTAATCTAAATTAATCCACAGCTGCAATGTGATTAATCTAATGAAAATTTTAATAATTTGATGCCGTCGTAGGATTATAACTTTTGCTGAAGTAAAATGTCTGAATATTTCTCCACTTTGCCCAACAAAAACTCTTGTGCAGCACCACTTCACATAACAAATCTATAACTGCACATGAGCCTGAAAATCATACTTCTGACAAAATATGATTTCCTGCCTTGTTCTTGTTCTCCCTTGTGCCACCCCATTTTTTTAAAAAATCCTGTAAATGCCTCTGTAAATAACACTTGAGTAAATAAGAAAATGCTTGCCAACATGTACCTGTCAAAGGTTTGTTGTACTCATTGTAACCCAGGGAATCTTAGGAATGATTTTTAAAGCAGCAGGTAGCTACATACATGACAGGGGTGGCAGGAAGTCCTTAATGAAGGATATATTTTGATGCTCACTGAGCTGCATCTGATAACCATCACAAATGGTGCATTTCAAAGGACACAGACTTCCACATGAGGTGACTTCCACTCCTTTCTTTCTAAGGGTGGTCTGCCTTTGTCGGTCACGCATGGAGGTTAAAGACATGTTCACATGCTATCGAACAGTATCCAGGTTGGATAAGTATGATAATCTATTCAATATGTAAAATGTTTATTTTGTGAAGGGACCTCAAACAAACTGAACCAATATTTACAGAGAGAATGGCAGCCAAATATTCTGCCTTTTTTCCCAGACAACACTGCTCCCTCATTTATCTTCCGCTCTCTTGAGCAAATTGCAGACAAGAAGACTAATGCGTCTGAAGCCTTAAGGACACTATAACATTTTCTCTGTATTATTTTTAAGGATTTCACATAGTCACTTAAAAAATAGTTTCCCTGATGTATTGGCCTTTCTGAGCATACATTATGTATACAGTTTTATGTATACTGTGCAGCAGTTAATACCCCTCTACTGCTTCTGCTAATAAGAAGATAAAGAGGAATAAGTAGAAGATTACATTAAACTCCTGTAAAGCCTAACCATACTAAAATACAGAGCCTTGCATAAATACAATGCAATGCCTTTAACGGCATATCTGTAAGGTGTTACATACTTTAAATCTTCTTCTTCTTCTTTCGGCTGCTCCCGTAAGGGGTCGCCACAGCAGATCTTCTGGTTATGAATCCGCATATTTGATTTGGCAAATTTTTTACGCCGGATGCCCTTCCTGACGCAACCTTCACCATTTACCCGGACTTGGGACTAGGCACTAGGAGTACACTGGCTTGTGGGCCCCTGTGGCTCGTTTTGTTACATACTTACATACTTTATTGATTAAAAAAAATATTAGTTGTCTCTACAACATATTATTTTCTCTTTCAATAAAATAGTACATTTTTAAATAGCCATGTGAAATTTTTTTCAGGATTCTATGCAGTCCTGCAAAAAACTAAGTGTATCCATGATTCAGTAGCTTGTAGAATCAAGGTAAGCAGCAGTAACTTAGGGTAGTAATGGTTTTCTGTTTGACTTTATCAGTCTCTCACATTGTTCTGAAGGAATATTGGCCCATTCTTTTCTACAGTCCACTGACGTTTGAGGAAATTTGTTTCTGCACAGCTCTCTTTAGGCCACTACAGCATTTCAATTGGGTTTGGAACTGGACTTTGACTGGATCATTGCAACACCTCGATTCTTTTATTTTCCAGATATTCTGTTGCAGATTTGCTGCTGTGCTTGGGGCCATTGTCCTGTTGCATGATCCAGGTTGGGCCAAGCTTTAGCTGTCAGGTGGATGGCTTCATGTTTGCCTCTAGAATGCTTTGGTATACAGAGGAGCTCATGGTGGACTCAGTGACTGCAAGGTGCCCAGGTCCTGTGGCTGCAAAACAAGCTCAAATCATCAGCCCTCCACCATCGTGCCTGACAGCTGCTGTGAGGTGTTTGTGCTGATATGCTGTTTGATTTTTTAATTCTGGTCTTGTCTGGTCGAAGGACATTGTTCCAGAAGTCTTGTGGTTTGTTCAGATGCAACTTTTCAAACCTAAGCTGTGCTGCCATGTTCTTTTTGGAGAGAAGAGGTGTTCTCCTGTCAACCTTTCCAAATAAGCCACGCATGTTCAGTCTTTTTCTGATTCTACTGTCATGAACTTTAACTTGCTAACTGAGCCTTGTAGAGTTTTGCAGTTTCTCTGAGCACTGCACGATCTGACTTTGGGGCAAGGTTGTGCATGCCTGGAAAGATTGTGGCATTGCGTTAGCACACACCTAAAAATAGATCAGCAAACTGCCAAGACTTCTTCTTTAATAGAGGTGCTCACACTTGCTAATGATCAATCAAATGTGTCTTAATTCCTATGGAAGCAGTAATGGCATACTTAGTGTTTCACTGAATATATGTATGCGATTCCACAAGTCAAGAATTTAACTCCTGCGGAAGAACAGTTACAGGAAATATTTACCACAATATAAAGATGTTATTTTGTTCCTATTTCATAACTAAAATTAACCACAGCCTGATTAAAAAGAGCTGTATGCTGAGAAGACACTTGACATATTTGGTGACTCAGAACACTGCACGCAAAAGAAGGAAACCTTGGTGGTCCATTGTTGGTCACTATTAAAGCTGCATTATTTTTCTTCCTCTTGACCCTTGGAAATGTCTACAACACCAAGATGCCCTCTCTTAGAAATAGCAGCTGTGTGTAGTTACATAACAGGAAACAGCTGTCAGAAGCAATCCCAGTGTCTGGCTCTTTAGGTCTGGACTCCTGTACAGGTTGTTCTGTTTGTTTTTCAGAACATGCCTTGGTTCTTGTAAAGGCGTCCTGGAGTCAGAGGGCTGGAGGAAGTCTAGAGTTCACAGAGGGATGCCGTATGTATGGGCATTAGTCAGTAACATGGCTTATTGGATGATAAAAGCTTGCTGCTGACATGTTGAAGAGTCATACTTTTTGCCAGTTATTTCTTCTTTGCATTTCTGTCTTCTTCCTCAATGAAAAAGGCAACTGCAGATATCTGACCTCAGTTTGCTTCTTCAAAAAACAGAAACCCTCAACAATTACTTGGGGCAACCCTGTTGCTGCCTATCAGTCTGGAAAGGGTTAGAGGTCCGTTTGTAAATAATTTGAAGTCCATCATTCTACAGTGAAAAATGTTATTCACGAGTGGAAGCGATTCAAGACGTTTCAGCAAATTCACCTCAAGGTCAGACCAGTCAAAGCTCAGAGAAACTGTAAAATACTCAAGAGCTACATCTCAAACACAACAGGCCACAGTCAGCATGTTAAATGTTAAAGTTCATGATAGCACAATTAGAAAAAGACTCAACAAGTATAGCTTGTTGGGGACGCTTTCCAGGAGAAAGCCTCCTTTCTCTAGAAAGAACATGGCAGCACATGTTCTTTGGACAGACGAGACCAGAGTGGAGCCATTTGGCTATAATGGACAAAAAACATGTTTGCAGAAAGCCAAAACACATCGTATCAGCACAAACCCCTTTTACCAACTGTCAAGCATGGTGGTAGAGGGCTGGAGATGATTTGGGCTTGTTTTGCAGCCACTGAGTTCACCATGAACAACAACATTGGGTCATGCAACAGGACAATGATCCCGAGCACAGCAGGAAATGGCTGAAAAAGAAAAGAATCAAGGCGCTGCAATGGCCAAGTCAAAGTCCAGATCTCAACCTGAGCGAAATGCAGCAGCAAGATGAGAAGAGAGTTGTGCATCAAAGAATTTCCACATGAGCTGAAACAACATTTTAAAGAAGCGTGGGACAGAATTCCTCCACAGTCCTGAGAGACTGATAAGGCCATACAGAAAATGATTACTTCAAGTCATTGCTGCCAAAACTGGTTCTATAAGCTACTCAATCAGACATGGCCAGGCACAGCTTTTCCACTTTAGCTAATGATAAGGTACAATCTGTTTTTTTAAATGCCTGAGAGTAATAATTTTAAAGCCTGCTGTGGGCCAGATGACTTTTTATTATGTCCTGATATGTAAAACCATCATTTGTATTCTTTAAAAAAATAAAAAACATGAGTACTTTAAATAAATCACTAAATTAACAGAATGTCACATTGTAAACATGTTCTCTGTTCTAAATACTTATAGGGGCTATTATTAGTGTGCATTTATTTTTCTCATTACTTTATATCAAACTTTCCTTTCAAATTGCTTGCTTTATGTGTCCTCAGTGCCCACATCTTTGCACAAAAATAAATATGTGCAAAGAATTTAACTACTGTAACAAGTCTTATTAACAGTTTTACACACGTACTAACCTCTGCCTTTTAAATGCATTCAGGTACAAGTATCTTGCAATCAGTCCGTCTGTTTCTTCAGGATTGCCTGTCCCTGCTAAAGCTGACCCTCAAAGAAAACAGTCCACAAACCCCAAAAGCGATCCATTAAGTGTGAAGGTGAGGTCCTAATGAGAGCTGAAAATCGTACCGGTGTGTAATCGGACACTGTACTGTACACAGTAAAGATTCGCTAACTCATTTTCCCCTGAACAGCCTCAGCACCTGATCAAAAGTTTGCAGAAGGTCATAAAAATTCCTCACCTTCAGTTAAATTTATGGCAGTACTCATTAGCTGAAATAAAACAGATTAATGCAAGTGCAATTAAATGTGACCTATAGGTTTAATAATGAAGTGGAGTCTACTTAAGCATGTCTTTTCTATTCTCCCCTGCCATCCTGGAGTCCTCGTAAAAACTCTTTTTAGGGGAGGCTGCAGTGGAAACAATGGGAAAGGCGACTGCAGAGGATATTTGACTGCTTTAGGTTCTGTTTGCAACCATGAAACACCACAACATGGATAAAAATTTCAACTACAGCATTCTGCAAATCAAAGGCGGTGCAGTTACATTCTTCTTTGCAATTTTGAATGTTCTGTTCTGGGACCTTAAGTGTTGGTGTGAGATTTTTCTGTTGATCTTGAGTGTTAGTCCACATCATGCTGTCCCACTGGGATGGGGTATTAGTTCAGAGAAAAGGAAGCCACTACCTCATTATGCTGCTAATTTTAGGCATCAGGAAAAGATGTTTGGAAACTTTTGGCCCAGATTCCAAGTGCTAGAGTGGTACCCATTCTGCTCCTCTATTCCCATGGGTTAAGCAAGGGTGATTTTGGTACTTGAGCAAGCTCAAAGAAACAATTTACAACATATACAATGGAACTTCAAAAGTGTCTTATCAGAGTCAGGCATCAAACATGAATGATTCCATATGAAATAGCAACTTTCTGTTTACCGTAATTAGGGGAATATTTTTCCATTAGGGAAGTAAAAATAAATTAACATGGCTTTAGTTGAGAAGCTGACGTGTAACTACACATGTTTTTTTCCTCTCCAGAAAAAAATCAGGTAGTGATTAAGGCAAACAATACACTAAAAAGCATAAAACTAAAAGTGAAACTGCAAAATCTTAGTATTTTAAGTTGAAAACTGCATTAATTTAGATGCACCACAAACCTTGAGTCCAAAATTTACATTTTAAGTATTCTAAGTTGATGTGGCACACATGCTGGCAAACTGTGCTATCTAAACACTACTTTTGAAGTCATGTTTCTGTCCAGTGGTGAATGTAATATGACAGTGAATGAAATGCCTAGAACTCAGCCAGTATGCCTCTGGCTTAAACCTGACCATGTGTGACCTTGACCTTTGATCCTCCAATCTTGTAAATGTTATCAGATGTTCTATGAAAAGATCCAGCAAGTACATCAGCTCCTGTAGTGGTAACAGACAGATGGACAGACCTCAAATGTTTTTAGTTCCTCTACCCATCATAGTGATTAAGTATATTAAATCTTTCTAGAATCCAACAGCCTAGTAAGTTCCTAAATTTCATTGATGACGCCGCGTGTCCCTGACCTTTGACCCCACATGTTCATAAATGTTATTAGATCTTGTACCTGTCATAGGTATAAATCACACAAACTGGTAAAGATCCAGCAAACGAGTCAGCTCCTGTAGTGGTAACAAGATTTGTACTTAAAGAGACTCCATTTTTGTGCCTCGATGGCAGAGGCATAAAACATAAAAAATTATATTCACCTTCAGTTTAGGTATTTTTCAATTTCTATCAAGTCAAAGATGCTGAAACCATCCATAGAGCTTAAAAAATGGAAAAAATCAGTGTCCCTTTCACTTCCTTTGTACTATTCAGGGGCAATTCTAAGATCAGAAATTTTGGTGGCTCAGCTCCCGATCAGAATGTCGTGGATACATTGCTTTGCATTATTACAACAATGAAACAATAATACTAAATAAATTACTTTTAGTAAAATCAAAAACATTTTGCAAACATATTTGATGCTTTTTGCCCCTTCAGTTAGGTACACATTACAATGTTATTTTCAAAAGGAACCTAGTTAGATGGATGGTTTTTTGTAGTGTCTAAGAATAACTTCAAATGAAGAATCATAGATTTCAATAAATTACACTCATTTTAGGGTAGATCCTCTATGGAATGGAAGACTCAGTTATGATGGCCAGATTTTTACAATGTAAATTAAAGATCAATTTGTAGCAAAGCAGATATGGGGAGAAATGTACACAGCATTGCCAAATCCCCAAACAGTTAAAGCAGCATCATTCAATAAAGACATTGGCAGATCAGGCTGCCTTTCCATGCACCTGTGCATTTAAGCTTTTGAGTTCACACAAACCCTTCCTTTACTGTGCAGACTCAACGCAGGGCATCAGGTGGGCTGCCTTTGACTGAAAAATACACATGTAGTCTGTCTCTTCCATGTAGAGGCAGCCATCCTGTTCAAGCCATGTTTAGTATGATGAGTCCAGCACTGCAGTGAAGTCCATGCAATTGGAGAGAGAGCTCAAAACTGATTTACCAGTGTACCATGCTTTCTGTAACAATGTCAGAAAATAATAATACACATTATGATTACTACTATTGCTATTGTAATTTTTAGGGGTACTGAGATGAAATTTAGGGTCTAAACTCACCAGTAGTACTAGTAGTTTATATTCTTGATTAGAGTCATTTTAAAGTTTTCAAAAATGTTTCATGATCTCCATAGATGGGTTGATATATGTTTTTTTTATACATATTTAGAGTTCAACTGCAAATTTCAACTAAAATTACATTTAACGCAACAAAAAACTTACAATAATCATATGTTGCATATGTCACATTGAAAAATCCCATGTTGTTTTACCCAGTAATCTATTTATAGAGTGTTACAGGGGCATAAAAACTTGAAAAGCATGCAGAACTCTCTTAAATCCTGGCGTCGGCTCTGTGTTGACCATAAACCTAGCAGGAGCTGTGTGGGGAGGGACAGGGAGGTAAACCTAACAAACATGATGGCTGATTAATTGCAGATGAAAGAAATGACACTCGAACAGTAGGTTTCAAGGAAACGTTCTCAAGGAGAACAGCTGACCAGAGGATATGGCGCCAAGCCTCCTATAAAAGTCTGTGATGGTTATTAAGACAAGGCCAGTGAAGGTATTCCATTATTTTCAGAGGGCATCCAGCAGGTTGACAGAAATCAAGGGGCAGTCAGTTCTCTTACTGTGGGATGGGTTTCCTTTCATCTCCAGGTTGTTATTATTACATTTAAAATAAATAAATAAACAAACAATCTGTAGAGATTAAGAAATGAAGGAAATGCTGTTACTCCAAAGATGGCAAGGTGAAATACAGGTATCAAAAATCTTGCAGATGTTTGTAACCCAAAATACTAACTGTGGGAAATCATTGGTCTAAATTCCTTCAGAAAACAAACTATTAAGAACTACTGTATAAATACACAACAGGACCTAGTCTGGTACTTTCCTGGGCTGGTGAAATGAAAAGTGTTTGTTGTTCTGCTGAAACATCCATTTACTGTACTGTACATCAGAGTACCGTCCCTGCCCAGCCATGCAAGACCACCCACCCACAGAGTGTTGAAACACAGTCAAGAAACAGTCATTAAACTGTTTCCCCAGGTCACTCAAAATCAGACTTGTTAAAGCTGTGAACTGGAGGAAAGAGACCATGCTGTTTCAACGAGCTCCAGCTTCACCACACTGACTGACCGTGATTGATAATATTCCTAATTTCTTATGCTTAATTGTATCAAGTGTCTTTTTTTTTTTCTTGTTGTGATGGATGATTGTTGTTAAATGTATTGGTTGCTTATTGGTTCTTATGATGGAAATAATGGCGCCATTACGTTAAATGGTGCAGTGGTATTAGATCATGGATTTGGAATAAGGAATATTTGCACGTACTGATTTTTAGGACTCGGTTTTCAGAACTGTGATGTCTCTGGAAAA
This sequence comes from Etroplus canarensis, assembly GCA_015106775.1. Lineage (NCBI taxonomy): Eukaryota > Metazoa > Chordata > Actinopteri > Cichliformes > Cichlidae > Etroplus > Etroplus canarensis. Next base: position 37,140 of record VUQH01012807.1, read on the forward strand.
CCTTGAAGGAATTGTTTTCATTTGGCACAAAGGTTTACCTGGACTCTGTGCTCTATGTTTGACCTTATTTTCATCCCATTCTTGTGCAAAATCAATATCTCAGTGTTACCTTGAGGGGCCATCATTACATCTGGCACAAACATTCATCTGCATTCAAGGATGATTAGAATTTGGTGGTCAGAGCTCATGATAACTGTGACTTCACAAAACAAGTTGAAGATTTAGATTTAGAAACAGCAATGTGACGTCAAAACCTTGTGCAAATTCTTTTGTGTGTGTTATTCAACATCACTACTCAGGAACAGAAGGGGAGATGGTAACCGTGTATCACATTTGGTTAGCAATACAAACTTTTGGTGTCACCAGTGAAATTCCTTCAAAGCTGTCGCTACATAATATTTCACTGGCAAAAGTCACATTAATATTTCACCGGACCACCTTCAGCTTTGATGCATTGGCCATGACATTGGTTCAGTTATTCATAGTCACAACGTGGGGCCCATCGCATGTGTGAAAATGATGACTCGTGCTATCTGAACGACTTTCACAGTTTAACCAGATGAACTGGAATGTGACCTGAGCAACTGAAGCTACCCCAGATCGCAGTACTGCCCCCACAGGCTCATACAGAAGACACTGGGCATGATGGCTGCATCTGTCTCTCTTCTTACCCCGATGTGACTGTCACTTTGGAACAAGTCAAGTCAAAAGTCAAGTCAAATTTATTTATATAGCACGTTTAAAACAACCTCAGTTGACCAAAGTGCTTAACATCAGTTAAAAGAGACGAAACAATAAAAACAAATACATTTAAAATATTAGTACATACAATAAATACAACGATAAGAGTAACAATAAAATCAGAATAAGACAGATAATAAAATACATAAAACTGATCAAATCAAGGGAAAACTGGACTCATCAGAGCACATGACTTTTTTTGCGTTGCTCCAGAGCCCAAACTTTATGCTTCCTAGCAAAATGAAGCTTTTTTTGTAATCCATCAGCCTCACTTCTTACCACACTTCTTCCTCTGAGATGATGGTTCACCACAATCCTTCCAGGTTTCAATAAAGCACTGGACAGTTCTTAACCCAGTTTTAGTAGTTTCAGCATCTCCTTTTTTGTTTTCTTTGCTTAATGCAGGCCAATAATTTGATCCTTCTGAAATGGAGGAAAGTCTTTTCCATGACCACGGAATATGTCTTCCAACATGGTTTCTTAAGAAATAAGAAACTCACAGCATCAGTTAGGGTTAATAACCGTTGTCCTGCAGTAATTATCCAATGGAAGGCTCTTACCTGTTTGCTGAATTAAAGCCAGGTGGTCACTTTTTTGGCCCAGCAGTGTATATTCTTGTTTTTTGTTAACTTTGTAAAAATGTTCTAAACACTGTACAGCATTAGTACACAACGGCAGGAAAAATGCTTCACATCAGAAATAAAAATGCATTTGAATAATTATTTTAGTCATTACTAATATGATGTATTATGTTAGTCATGTACATCATGTTCAGTCATGGTTTACTTCTTTTAAGTCTTGTATGCAATATATAAAACAATCAAAATTAACTGCTAAAACTAATTAATAAGACCAAAAGCATACAACAGGAATAATTCAACTGGATGTCTTTGTGGTTAGGTTATTTTCTGTTGTCTCAGCTTTGTAGTGACATGAACCATAGATGGGAATTTTGTTTCAAAAGAACGATTAGGATCAAAACAACGGTGAACATACTCCATAGCTGTACCTTTCACCCTAAGCTCTGCTCAATTTCTTTTGTTGCCATATCTGTAACATCTCTGCCATCTGCTGCCTTATCTCTCTGAGACTATATGACATGAATAACTAGTTGCTTTGTCTCTTGCCATCTCTGCAGTTGTGAGCACACTGGCCACCTTTTTTGACATGCGCCCTGGGAAATTTAGGGAATTCACGACAATGCAAAATGCACTTACTGCACCCACAGGTGTCAAAGCCTTTTGGTTTGTGTACACTGCTTCCAGCACACAGGGGTTAAAAAGTTTAAGTGGCAGGACCAAAAAGCCCCCCTCCCAAAAAAAGTGTTATATTAATGCAACCACTGACAGAAATTAAAGGGAAAATAAGGAGGTCTTGGTCTGCTTTCTCAGTAATAAATAGTTCTATCTTTCTCAGTGCATCACTGTAAATATGTAACTGTATCATTTTGAATAATATGACGTGCAGTAAAAGCTATTCGCTTGATTATAGATGGAAACCAATAATTTTCTAAGTTTTGAAGATGGACTCCCCTTCATGTACCTCACAGTGTTTCGGTTCACTTACCTACTTTGTTTTGCTAACTTAACCCAGTGATGTGTGAGACATTGTTATGTTCTTTTATTATCATTTTCTGATTTCCCTTGACACCCCCACAGCTCTTGCTGACCCCCCCCCCCCCCCCCACCCCCCCCACCCCCCACACCCCCCCCCCC
>VUQH01012807.1:39615-67589 GCA_015106775.1 Etroplus canarensis
CTCCCGCCCCCCCCCCCCCCCACACACACACACACACACACACACACACCCCGGCTCATAGTGGCCCATGGTCTACTTTTCCCTAACTCCTGTAGACTGTAAACATTAGCTCTGTTACCTCATCATGTTATTTCGGGGCAGCTATGTCTTCTAATCCATATTTATTGAGACAGGGGGTCTGTGGGTCTGTCCACATAAAAATCAGCATAACCCACTTTAGCCAGTGTTCAAGCTATTTTGTTGGTACCGAGGTGCTGTTAGCAAAAGACAGCATTTTAATCTACTGTGGCGACCGCTTGGGAAGAATACAAGGGAGCAGCCAAAGGTACATTAAAAGAGAGCATTCTACATTTAGAAAATAAAAGTAGGATGTGCATGCACCCACAGAAATACATTTATATACAAATCAATAGCCAACAGGCCTATTTTAGATATCCTCAGACGTTTTTCTCAAGCATTATTCTTCAGTCTAGGCAATCATTATCCTTTTTAGGATTCTAGCGCACAATGAATGATTCCCAGCACAAAGTTTAGCAGCATAAGCTTGATTGCAATTGGATAAATGGCTGTAATAAGAACAACACAGCTGCCAAAGTAAAACTGTGGCTATTCATACTGCACAACAGTAGCTGTGATGGCTGGTTTAATAGATTATGAATAACAGCACTAATGGTATTCAAGACTTCTCCCTGACACAGAGAGGAATGTTTCTTCTGTTTTGGTTTTGAGCGTGTTGAATAGACGTCATTTTGACTATTGGACTGATTTTCACACAGATAGTGTAACATGTTTGCATACTTGAAGAAACCAGTGGGAAGATTAGTTAATTGGCATCAAAGCAGGTATAGCCGGGCCCACCACATCATTCTTTGTCTGAGCGGCAAGCAGCGCAGGTGAAATGGAGTTCATGATGTCAGCAATTCAGCCTGTCACACCAGCGAGGAGTTCACACAACACAAGGCAAACCTCAGCATGCACATACTGTACATTTTAAAGGTCATAAACTCAGACAAAGAGGGAGGCAGCAGACGGACTATGCTTCTTCTAATGAAAATGTTCGTGTTCTGCAGTGGGGAAGGATTTTATTTGAAGAAAAACACTTAAAAGGGAAGTCAAAAGCATAAGTGGGGAAACCAATCAAAGCATAGTGTGTTACCAAATCATAGCCTTACTGCTTCTGTTTTAAAGCCAATGGCTTTTGAATGATGGATGAGCGCACATTCAGTGGGATTTTTTTTACTGTAAGAGGAATTTCTCTCTGGCAGGAGCCAGTCCATAAATAGGTGCCAGTTTGAGACTACTTTCCCCCGACGTGGTGAGGTGTGGGTGGCTTTTTGGAAGTATGGTTCATGAAAAGAGAATGAGGAAAAGGCTATGTGACCGCATTTTTGGTTTTCTTTCCTATTGCTTTCATTTCATTTCCCTCTCTTTGCAAAATCTCTGTGATAAATTTCAGTTTGGTGCATAACAAACATGTGCGGGATATCCTTTGTTATGCACAAGATCTCTCTAGTGATGTTTAATCAAAGCAGGCAGACTGAAAAGAACATTGGTAGAGCATTTGTGGATGGTTATTCTGGTTGCCTTTCTGCCTTCAGTTTTGGGTTATCATATGTTAACATACATTCCTACAAAGATGCAGAGGATCAAACGAGCTAAGGCTCATTACTTGGTAGTAAGTAAATTTGAAATGCAGCATCTTCCAAGGATTATATTTTGATTAATAGTAATAAATAATAGTTTTTGTTAATATAATCATTCAAGTTAATTACTGGCAGAATATTCAAATTTCAATGCTTTTGTTTATTTCTGTGCATACTCAAGTTTCTTTAAGATAAATTTAGGAAATATTGAAGATGCTATACTGGTGAACTGAAGATGTGCAGTACATAGTAAGAGATCTTACGAAGTGATGAATCCAAATTTGAAATTTGTGATTCAAATTGTCATTAAATGTAAGGAGCAGGTCAACAGTGTGGGATCATTTTGACAGAGAATGGAAAAAAAAAGGCATCCAACATCCAACGGGGAGTGTTGGAATGTCTGGAGAGCTGCGCCTGAAAACGACTTAAAAACTGACAAGAAAGCTTACCTCAAAGAGTTCAGCTCACTGGAGCCTTTCCTTACCTGTGTGCAGGAAAGGGTGGCGGTGCCAGTTCCAGGCACTGTTATGATAACACTGCACTGTGAAAACATTAACACAAAACGAAGCGATGGCATTCTAAATCCGCTGACGTAATGCACACTCTTGCATGCACTGAAAATAAAGTCTGTACGCAAAATGTGCTGTTAAATTTAAAGCACGATCGGATTTGCTGAGAAACGCAGGGTAGTGTGACTTGTTAGCTGTATAACCATCGCTGTCTTTGCTACTTCACATATATTTTGCTGTCAAGGCTTTTTGTGCCCTATCAAAGCAGCAGGAGTTTATTTTTACATATAGTAGATGATTTATGGAGACTTCTAGATAAATTCCTTGGCTTTTGCATCACTATGCAGGTGATTGTTCTGGCAAGACACTCATGGCCGGGCTTCTGTGCAAGAGTCAGCCTGCAGTATGGGCCAAAGATAACGTGATGTTTGAATGTTTTGTTTTTTCCCACTCCTACTTCAGCAGAAGGTGAGAAACCAAGCTACCAGCATTGCTCTCATATTTGTAAGCACAGTTCTTCAGGAGAGATATGAGGTCTGTAGAAGCTGGGGGTTGTTATAAATTACCTGGTGATGGAAGTGATAATCCTTGTCAAAACAGCTCCTATGCTGGCATGGGCAGAGTCCAGATCGCTGCCCATCTTCCCCTGCAAAGCTTTGTCACACTTGATTAGATCGTGATCTGGTTGTGGTTGACTTAGGGGCAAAAGAATGCAGTTACATAGAATTTATATTAGTAAGCAAATGCATAAATAAGAGTAGAGTTTTGACTTGAGGAAAACCCTGTGGATAATAAAAAATTCTGATTGCACACAAATAAAACTAAGTCTGGAAACATTTTAGGCGACTGACTTACTGTTAGAAATTTAATGTTGGGAACTCTCAATCCAGGTTTCAAAAAGATAAACATAATCTGCCTATTTAATAACGTTTCAGACCCCACTAACAATTTCCTGGGTCAAAGCAAAGTCTGTTTATTCTCCCTTAATCGAGGGATGCTTGTCACACGAAAGGCTTAGAGTACAAGGAATCGTTTAAGGATTAATTACTTTGTTTAACATGCATGCAGCCTGAAAGAATTTCGAAACCACTGTGTACCTAAACACATTAAAGGCTAGGTTGTACTGCACCTAACAGTTCCACAAACTCCCACTTTTTTCAAATAGCCAGACATTTAACCACGTAATGACTGTGATAAGTCCCCTTTATCAAGCTACAGAAAATGCTTTGAGGTTCTGTAGATAATAATTAAGATGATACAGTCAGTCGGAGCTTGCAGAGGGCAACTTCATGTTTAATTGCTTAAATCAACATGATAAGATGCTCTTTAAATGTCTGCGTAGCTCTGACAAAGCATGCTGACATTTTGAACAGGCATTCACTGTTTACTTATTCAAGGCCTCCATTACAAAGATCAAATCAGCTACAAACATCAAGATGAAAAACAATGTGAGAGCACGTAGGATTTGTTTCATGTCTTCAAAAACACAGAAAATAAATCTCTCAAATCTCAGCCGGGGTTACTGCGTAGGAGGCTCAAATGTATTATTCAATAAACGTATCAAATCTAAGTTGAAAAATGTTATATCATTCCGCTCTTACTCATCAGACTAGCCTGCTCAGCACAAACACAATCTCATAATCATTACCATTACAGATGAAAGGCAAGGCCCAATTAGAGTGGCTCCAATTGCTGCAATTAAATAAGTGTGGTTGAATGATAATATCTTTTCCCCCCAGAAATAAAGAAAAAGACGGCAGTATTGAATAATCATACAATCAAAAACAATCAAGTCAGACTTTGAAGTTGTTGCTCGACCAAATCTTAGAAATACATCTGGTGGAGAAATGGTGTTTTGGGCTCAGCCGACAGGCGCCGTTGGCCCACTGCGTTGTGGGCCATGGGGTCGGCCCTCCTTATTCCAGTACCATAGTGCTGCTTTTGGGTTTCTGAGGACACTGACGTGTGTTCCCACCCACAGAGCATTGCAGCAGACCGCCAGAGTCCACAGCCCTTTCACAGCCGTCCAAGAGTTGTCCCATGATCCCATCCCTGCATCAAAACCAGCTGAGTGCGAGTGTGGCGTGGTAAGCACTCGTGCTCACACATAATTTGTAGCTGACTGCTACTCTTGCAACCAATTGATCAGTGTGTAAACAAACACGATATGAATGGAATAAAACGTTACTGCTTCACCCAGACCTTTAGATTGTTTAACATCTAGAAGACTTTAAGCAGCTGTTTTAACCCATAAGACCCCATGGCGACGTGTGTGTAAAAAACACATTATATGTTCCACAATGCTTGACCTTAAGCCCCTAAGCAAAAAAATGTGTCTGGGTTCTTTTGGGTTAAGTATTTGTTTCAAATGTTCATTTTTAATGTCTCGTCATTTTGACTACGCTCTTACATTTCCTTATATCAAAAGCAGACTGTCCATTTCACAGCTGAAGAGCTGTTCACAGGACAGTTTTCCAGCTGGGCTGACATCCAGTGTAGTTCCCCTTCACCCAGTGGACTTCAGGAGCACTCATGCATGCCAAACAGAATACACCCTGATTACTCCGGACCGGGGCAGCTGATATTTCTTCAGTGGTTAGACATTACTGGCGCAAACAAACACTGCAGCCAATTTGTTATCTGAAATCAACAAAAAAAAAAAAAATGCTGAGGTAGACCCATCTCAGTAGGACTAATTGATATTACGATGGCAAGCAGCTGCATGAGAAGATAGAGTGGATATTTGCATGAGCAGGTCAGTAGCAATTATTCTGTTTTGTTACCAGGGGGGGGGGTCTAGGATCAAATGTTTGAGGGGGGCTCAGCCAAACCGGCAAGTTGTGCATGCATTGCCTTGCAATTAAAACATTAATAAAACAATAATACTTAAAGAATTACCTTTAGTAAAATGAATAATAATAATAATAATAATAATAATAACATGGAATGTTCTGTTTGTAGCCATATTCAATGCATTTTACCTCTTCAATTCTATACGCATTACAGCGTTACTGTCAAAAGCAGCCTCATTAGTTGGCTGGTCTAGTCTCGCGTTTAAGAATAATTCAGCATGAATAATCACACATTTTATAATATAATAATGTTTAAAATATAATACACGTGTTTAAGGGTAGACTTCTTAATGAAATCAGAATTTTCCGAAGTTAAAGATCAATTCGTTGCAAAGCATATATGGAGAGAAACACCGACAATGTTGTTTCAGACTCTTATCTATGTGGGGATAGTCCACAGACTCCTCATGAATTTAAAGAAGCATCATCTTTTTGAGAAGCAAACTGCTTTACAAGTACATACAACCCCTCCGTTTATTGTGCAGACTGAACACAGGGTACTAGTTACCCCCGAGTAAAGAATAGACATGCAGTCTGTCTCTTCAGTGTAGAGGAGGCCATCCTATTCAAGCCATGCTTAGCCATGGTTCCTGTCATGACAGTGTTTATAACGGTTGTTCTAGATGAGCACATTCATTAGATTAACTAATACAAGTTAGATTAAAGTTCCGATTCCCTAGTGTTAATATTATTTCAATATTGTATTAATATGCCATGAGGTTCACTTAGCTTTGCACAAAAATATCTGGCAGAGCTGTCCTTTAAACAGCTATTTAAAAAAAAAAAAAAACTTTCATATTTTTAGTACATTTCAGTGCCTGCACGTCACTTTTGCTTGAGTAAAGAAGTTGAATCAGTACTTCAACTCCTACCAGAGACTTTTATAGTGCAAGTGTCTGTAGTTCTACTTGATACAGGAATGCATTTACTTTTGCCAACTCTGCTTAACATCTATCCTAACTATGAATAGCTAGTAAAAGCTTCTTGGCATGAAACACAGCTACTGTACTAAGAAGAGCCATTACAATGGAGGGACAATTAGCAGCATTTGAAAGGAGCAATTCTGATCTAGAAAAGAAACATTTAGCACAACCTGAAGCTGAAGATTATATCCCAAAATTGTGTGGTTATAATCAGAGGCTCCAGTACTTTGGGATTTACTGCTACTACTAGTGAATCAGCCAGGTTCACTTTGTATAAACTACCCAGTTGCTTGCATAGTTTAATTTAGAGGAGATTTAATATTAGTCAACATAATTATGTAAGTTATTTGAATGATTTGTTTAGTTTAACCAATACCATATAAAAAGCAACTGAAACTGTCATGCATAAATTAAAGGACATAAAGTACGAATAGATGTAAAAATATAAAAGGGGGGTAGGAAATCTAAAGTAAAAAGAAAATCATGAAAAAGGGAGAATGTGGAAAAAAAATTGAGCAAGAAAAAGTCTGATCTCTCTGAGTTAGCGACAAACTGTACATGACTGATGTTAATTATAATGGCAGGGAGTACACCTAAACACTTTAGGCAAAATGTGTTTCAGCTGTACTTCCTGCCCTTCTTTGGGAGTATAATCTGTCACATATTATGAGCTTTGACAGAAGTGTGAAGGAAATACATGAAAATGCCTCAGGGGGACCCATGGCCAACTTAAACATTAACAGACCGTGCCAGACTTCTCACAACAGGTATTTTTGAAGAGTCAATAGCACAACTGAGAGGTGAAAGTTTAGCTTAAGTTACATGAAATCAGAAAATGCTGTTACAGGCCTTTCATGTCCTTGACTCAAACGCTTTGTGTCTCTCTGCAGGGTAATGACCATGAAAAACGGTTTTGATGATGATGTCACTACATCCTAATTTGATTGTTCTTTTTTTCTCCTTGCTCGAGGGCATTTCTCCAACATCCTGTAAGCCAGCAATTCAATATACATACAGATTCCTGCGAAGCAATGCTCGCACAGGTTAAGTTACAGTGAGTGATGCCTCATCCAGTCAGCAAACTGTGTAGGCAATCTTTACACAGGCTGTAATCCAAGTTAAACAAGGACGTTAACACGCAAAACACAAAAGCACTAACCACTACTTAACCACTTAATATCTTATCAGTGAGATCAACAATAAAGTATTAATTCATAATACTGGCATATACTGTGATTACTTCAAGCTAAGAAATGGCATGCAAAGAACAATATTAGCATTTATTTGGGGTTGTGATTCTGGCAACCTGCTTCCGCTGCTGCTGGAAATATCTCTCCTATTTATTTATTTATTTAATTTTTATCTTTAACTCTCACCTCTCCCTCTCTGTGAACCAGAGGTGATCAAGACTGTCAACTCTGTAACCAATTTGCTGCTAAAATTTACATTAGAGCTAACGCCACGTAAGTTTGTCACCACAAACTCACTCTATTTCTCTTGTGAAACTCACAGTGCCCAGTGTGATGACACGTAGCAGTCAGTCTTTTGACTTTGTCATCAATTTCTTTATTTGTTCTACTTTGAATAACACACCACTACCTGCAGACCAATCACAACGTACTCCGGACCGTTGGGAGAAAGTGTCAGTATCCAAATATGGCTCTGAAAACATACACTATACGAACAAAAACTTTGGGCCACACCTCTTAATCACTGAATTCAGGTGTTTTTTTTATTCCATCCTGTTGCCACCGGTGTATGAAATCAAGCAGGTTGCCACGCAGTTTGTCTTTAAACATTTGTGAAAGGATGGGTTGTTTTTAGGCGCTCACTAAATTCAAGCGTGGGACTGTAGTAGGATGCCACTGTTGCAACAAGAGAATTGGTGAAATTTCATCTCTTCTAGGCATTCCATTTTCAAATTGATGTGGCATTATTGCAAAGTGGAAGAGCTTAGGAACAACGGCAACTCAGACCACATAAAGTTACAACGTGCTGTCATCGAGTGCTGAGACACATATCGCATAAAAGTCACCAAAGCTAAGTTGACTCAGTAACTGCAGAGCTCCAAACCTCCTCTGGCATTAACATTAGCACAAGAACGGTGGGCAGGGGGTGTCATGGCGTGTAAGCCTTACTGTATATCAGAAAGTACAATAACAAGCACTGGATGGAGTGGTGTAAAGCACAGCACCACTGGACTCTGGAAAAGTGGAAATATGTTCTGATGTTCTTTGGGGTGATGAATCATGCTTCTCTATCTGGCAGTCTGATAAATGAGTTTGGGTTTGACCAGTGCCAAGAGAATGTTACCGTCATGCCAACTATGAAGTTTGGCAGGGGGACAGATAATGCTACGGTTTTCTGGGGCTGGCCTGGGCCCCTTAGTTCCAGTGAAGGGAAAACTTAATGTTTCGGGTTACCAAGACATTCTGGACAATGATTCAAACTTTGTGGGAACAGTTTGGGAAGGCCCTTTTCTGTTGTAGCCCCACTGTACAAAGCAAGGTCCATAAACGCATGGTTGGTGTGGAAAATCTTGACTGGTCAGCACAGAGCCCTAATCTCAACCCCACTGAACATATTTAGGATTACCTAGTATGGAGTTTGCAAGCCAGGCCCTCTGATCCAACATGACCTCACAAGTGCTCTTCTGGATAAATGGCTGAAAGTTCCCACAGAAACATTAAAAAATCTTGCAGAAAGCCTTCGCAGAAGAGTGAAAGCTGTAGCTGCAAAGAGGTGATTAATGGGATGTCATAAAAGCTCCTGTAGGTATACAGTGTAGGTGGCTCAATATTTTTGTGCACATGGTCATTTCTGCAGTGAAGTTAAGCATTCCAACATGGGACTCCATAGGGACTGACCCACATCCAGAGCCAGTCACAAGTGGCCACAGCAGCTTTTTGGCATGTCTACATTGGCCTTATTTTGAAGCCCTGAAGGTGGCTACTTGGGAGAGATTTGGGATCCCCAACCTCTCTAAACATGTTACAGTAAGGTTAGTCTCATGGACTGAAACCCCCCCCAATGAAGACCCAGTGTTTAATGGGAGTCTAGACTCTTGTTCTTGGATTTCTACATTTATAGCATAGCGTATGAATGGCAAAAAGTTTGCGGATGGGTCTTTTTAGTCTATTTTTCTATTAAAAAACAAAATGGAGAAAGAGAGAGAAAGGACTCCTTTGTAAAATCCGGTTCTGCTTTGTGAACTTCTTGTATAATGTGTTTATACAGTATGTAGGTATTTTTTTAAAACATGGTTATGTTTGTGATTTATGTACAGTTGTATTTTATAAAGGCAAAAAGTTTGCGATTCATACACTACACGTTTTGGTTTATTCATGTATATTCTACAAAAACTTGCTTATAATATTCTGTTAATAAAAGTATCTCCTTCCTCTTCTTGTTTTCCTATAAAAAACAATCTCACTATGAATCTCAGCTCAGCCTACTGCTGAATTGTTAAGAGGGAATTTTTGATTTAGGAGATGAAACTTTGGCAATATAGTATAAATAAGAAATCTTTAATAACGATCCATAAAACATTTTTGCTGCTCCGCTTCTCGCCTCTGAAAAATCCAGAAACAGATGATCACACAACAGGCTTCTCTTATGAGTATTTTTCCTTTTACTAAACAATTTTCTAGTTGGCAACAATATTAAAAGCTGTCAGCACCACTGCCATCACCACAGGCTATGCTTGAGCTGTTGACTCTTTCAGCTTCTCCTTAACTCACAGCATTTTTAGAAGATTTTAAATGTCATTACATCACATTGATGACCGGGTTTTCTTAAATGCCTTGTCCTCTAAAACGCACGTTAAAAAATTTTACAAAACAGTCTTACAGTGTTCAAATGTCTATCAGGTTCCTGCTGCTCTCCTTGTAGGATAGATTTCCTTTTACTGTTTTTGTATTTTCTGTTATTCCTAACATACTTTTCAGTGGCAAGGTACTTCCTTCCTGACCGAGAGCAAAGCGTTTCTGTGCGTCCCTTTTTGCATGTCTTCAGGCTTATTCCTCAATGTGCCCCTCTCACTGCAGAAAATCGCATTACAGTCCTGACAGAAAACCGTCTGAAAGCCAACTGTTTTCTCCATGCAAAAAGGTAACCTAATCTTTCATCCTTAATGAGGGCATATTTTATGGCAAATGCACCATCACTTAAACTGTTCACCTCACTTTACTCAAATCACATTTTTCCTGACAGGGACAAGCGATACCCACACATTTCAAATGTACAGAAATGTTTGAAGGCCAAAAGCTTAACATGATATATTGTATAAGAAGAAATAATAAGTGTAGGGAAGTGAGGCTGGGCATTCTGGGAGCATTTTCACTTTTGAGGTTTGAGGGTCTGGACCCTGTACTGGGTTATACAGTGAGAAATCTTTCTTTTTGGTTCTGTCCCATGTTCACATAACCTTACCAGCATAATGTGGTGTTTGTTTAATATAGCCCATCACTTCTGTGTCTTTTAGTAGCACAGCGAGAGGAAGAAAAACACCCTAATGACATCATGATCTGGTGTTCATTTGATAGTTTTGAACACAGGGAGCCCACCTGGTTTTGATTTTGCAGCTCGAATGCTGGTCAGAGTTACCTTATTTTATTGGAAATCTTGTTCATATATTCCCTGCCCGTTGCTCGCTGACCTCTGACAGCTCCCGTGGGGCTCATGGGTACATCCAGGAAGCACTGAGCTGCTGTGTTCGCATGCTGCTCATTAAGATAGCACTCACTTTGAGGAGAATTTGCATAGGTCTGCTATTTAGTCACTCACAGTTCCAGAGAAAAAGGAGCCGGTGGTGTCTTCTCACTGAACTGTAATGGACTGTTTGCCTTAACAGTGAAAGAGGCGTGGGGCCCGAGACACAAGTGATGACTGCATTCTGCTACACAGAAAAGCATGTGTATGAGTCATGTTTCACACACCAGTATTACCCCTAACTACTGTAGGCTCTCAATTGCAGTGCAGGTATGTCAGTATTAATATGAACTTCACATGTGCACAGAGTATGGTTTACTGCTGCGGTTAAAAACTCCTCAGAATCTGAAATATCAAAGTTTTGGTTCTATGTGTTGAGAAGGGGAGGATATTTTTAATATATTACAAACTCATCCATAAATCCATCCATTTTCTTCTGCTTACCCAATTCAGGGTTGCAGGTAGGGTGAGCAAATGTCCCTCTTTATGCGGGACTTCACAGCATTTTTACCTCTTGTCCCCATGTTCCACATCTTGAGAAAATGTCCCACATTTTGATTGGATCTGCAGGATGTGAACTTTTCTAAAGTCTGGGTTCTCTCTGACACATGAAGAAAACAGGAAAGGTTTTTTTTATTATAGTCAAATTAATGTAACCCTGTCTAATGCTGTTAAAGTTACAAGTCACCAAAAAGTCACAGGATTTGCAGATTTTTGTGTATATAAATAAAAGAGAATATACTGAGGACGCGAGTTTCTCTCACAGTATGTGTGTGTCATAATTGGCAGAAATAAATGCTAAAATGAGCAAATATATGCCAGAAAAGGTATTTCAATCTGTGGATGTATCCCTACTGAAACCCAAAAATGGTCCCCAGGCAGAACAGCAGCAGCAATAACAGTGAAATAAAATTGAACGCTGGAGTATACAAAGACTGATTCATGTGACAATAACAACAAATTTCAGCTTCCTTTTACCCTTATTGTATTTATTTAGTGAGGGAGTTAGAAAAGTTGCATTCAAATATATTTGACATTTATGTCCCAAATGCAAAACTGGTAACCCTGCACAGCTTACTGTATTTTCATATTGTAGTTAACTACGGAACTTACAGACAACCTCCCAGCATTGCTAATGTGTCCCACAGTGTCTCACACAAAGACAGTGTTTGCCCCACATTTAGTTAATGGGATCTGGTGACGCAGGGGTGCTGGAGCCTGTCTCAGTCATCACAGGATGAGAGGCAGTGAACACCCTGGACAGGTCACCAGGTCTATCACGGAGTTAACACAGTGAGACAGACAACCACTCACACCTACAGCCAGCTTAGAACGATAAATAGCCTAACCAGTATATTTTTGGACTGTGGGAAGAAGCCAGAGAATCCACGCAGGTGCAGGGACAATGTGGAAAGTCCACCCAAAAAGGCCCCAGGTGATCAGGAGACTTGAGCCCAAGCCCTTTTATTGTGAATATGACCAGAAAATGCTGACCAATAGTCTAAAATTTTCATATCTAACTTCAATAATTTATTTTCTTTTGCTTATCCAACTCAGGGTCATGGGGGAATAACCAATCAACCTACCCCTTTGCACGTCATTGGACTGTGGAAGCACCCGGATAGAACCCGCACAAGCACGGGGAGAACATGCAAGCTCCACACAGAGGGGCCTAAGCCTTGCTGGATTCGAACCCTGACCCTCTTGATGTGAGGTGACAGTGCTAACCATAGCACCAACGTGTGGACCATATCTAACTTATAATTTAAAAACAATAAACTGTATAGGTTATCATAACATCAAAATGCCAAAATCAAAAAATAACTCCAGTAAAACAGAGAAAAACTTCTCAGTACATACTGCTGCTTCATATTTCTTAGAATCAGAATTAGAATTAAAATATTTTATTAATCCCAGGGGGGAAATTGCATTGCAGGCAATAAATATATGTTTGAAATGTAAATAAATCAAGATTAAAATAAATAAACAATAAACTTTTCTGTAAGAATTGCAATATGTAACATAAATAACTCCAAAGTTAAACACTATTTACAATATGCAAAATATACATATATACAATATGAAACTATGGCAGTTTCCATCATGTTCACCAAAATCCACAAAGCTTGTGATTTTTGGTGAATTTTAATTTTCCCTGATGGCCACAGATTCATTTGACTATAATTAAAAGCCTTGCCTGTTTTCTTCATATGCATCAGGTTTAGAAAAGTGGCCAGTCAAAGTGTGGGACATCTTCTCAAGCTGTGGGACATGGGCACAGTGGGTAAAAACGCTGTGCAGTCCCACATAAAGAGGGACATCTGGTCACTCTAGCCGTGAGACAGTGTTAACCATCACGTCACTGTGATGCCGATAAAGACGTACCTTTGTCTGCCCCCTTGCATTCTCCCACAGGGGTCACCGCAGCGGCTTAATCTGCAGTGGTAATTTGAGAGATGCCCCTCCTGACGCAACCCTCTATGGTGAGAGGAGCTTGTGTCCCCACCTGGAATCGAACCATTGACCTTCTGCTTGTAAGACAATGGTGTAAACCACTACATTACATGGAAAAATCAATTTCAGCAAAAATCATGCAGAAAAAAATAATCATTACTGAAATGGATAATAACAATTAATTTTAGAAATGATAAGGAAAAAGTACATTAGAGTAAAGCAAAGAGTTGGAAAAAAGCACTACGTCAGCTTATGGCACATCTTTAAATGCAAGAATACTCGGATTTTAAAAAGATCTTTTAAGAAAAGCAGAACCCCATGCTGCTGTGGTAAATGGTCTGCAGATGCACCGGCAATGACAGTGCTTCAGATAAGGCCCTAAAATCCCATATGATTATGATAAATATAAGATATCTTGGCAGGGATGCAGTGCATCCTATTCCAGATAATAAAATCAAAGAGTGAAATTTGTTTTTAATCATAGTAAGAACAACTCAAATGCAGCCTTGCATTTTTCTCACTTCTCATATTCTTCTCAGAGTTCTGCTTTGTGTTTCCTTCATGTGTACAATGCAATTTTATATTTTATGTTTTAAAACACACGCAGATTTGACTGTGTGATTTATTAACCGCCGGTGCATTTATTTCAGGAGTTGCTTGGCCAGTTCTGTGTTTTTGCTAAGGGATAAAACACAGTAAATCATATGAGTCCCCACAAAGCTCAATTGTGCAGTGCTCTTTCAGGAACAGCCCAAATCCATGTGAGATATAAAATAGTGAATAATAGCTCTGGACTTAGCTGGGATAGGCCCTGACACTGAAGCACTGCTTTGCTTCAAACATAGCTTTTCTTTTCCTTGACATGGATCTCTATCCTGATGTAAAGCTGGCATTCTGTTCTGATTTAGGCTAATAATTTACTGCATCTGGCATCAGGGTCTGCGCAACAAGACCAAAGGCTGCGCACAAACTTTCAAAAAGAACATAATATTTCTGCAACCTAATCAGTTTAAGATGACCCTCTTCTTTGTGAAAAACACAATTTTCCTCTTCTAGCAGACTTTCTAGACTTACAGAACCATTAATATAGATATAATCACAGGTCTCGTTGAGAGGATTTTACCCTCAGAGGGAATTCCTCTCTAGTGAGTGCCTGACTCCCTTCAAAGCCAAAGTGTGACTTACAAATGACTTGCTGTGAATGAGTGACGGAGGACATGAGAGAAGGCCAACATCCCTTTTGTGGAGTATAACTTTTGCTCAAAGGGAGCCAAAAGCTCATGCACTGACATACCCTATCACTGAAGTTTATTTTTTAAAATCTCGATTTTATTATAGCTTTTCATTCTTACAAGCTTAAGCGCATCTTAAAGCAGCCTGACTAGGTAAGCCAATTTAAGCACCTTCAGTACAACTGACTAACCACATCCTGTCCCGGTTCATCTTACACTATCAAGAAGGTTGCAAGACTCAGCAGATCAGGATGATGAGCCACTCATCAGAATGACAAAGTGAAACACGGGCCAGCTTCCCTGCCATCAAAGCAAGTTCAGAGCTGCCTTTTGAAAAACAACGGTGCAACAGCTAATGTGGCTCATTGAAATGCTCGGCTGGCCATGAATGGCCACATTTCCCCTTGTTAAAAGATGTCTTCAGAGGTGAGACTGTGTCACCCTGACTGGCGCCTGGCCTCACCTGAGTGCATAACCTCACCAGTGTCAAGCCGGCAATCGCTATAACTAAGTACACACAATTACTGTAATATTTGAGTCCTGGCAAACAGATATAATTTAATATTTTCCATCAGCAGAATGATTTGCTCAATCCCTCAGCTTTGAGAGTGTGTTAATTATGTTATTTCATATCATAATAAAGCTGATTAAATTTAAAGTTGCCAGCATAATTCAGATATGTTTGCTTATAATTCATAATTAAGGGTAAAACATAAATAACATTATTAAAATAAATAATAACTGCATTCCATTTAATATTTGATCGTGTATTGTAGGGGTAGTATATACTGTATGTGCATATTTTGATGCATGTATTGTACTTGTGTGTATACAGTATATATGTGCTACCACAGGGAGTATGCTTGCCACTGGGAACCCACAAAGGGAGGGAGTGGTGGGCTGTGGGCCACTGACTTTGGGCAGCTGTTGGTAGAATTATACAGCTTGGTCAGATCAACTGAGGGTGACCCTGCTTACTAAAGGAGCAAACGCACAAATAGGATTTGGCACAAAAGCAGGCTCAAAGTCATCCAACGAACATTTAAAGTTGAGGAAATTCTTAGCTTGATTTTGTTTAATTTACCTGCTCTTGCAAGGATGCTGTTTTATTGCACCACAGTGTGTGTTCAACAGTGGGAGTAATAGCCAGTGTCCAAAGTCTATATTTTTGTACTTTTGTGAGGATTGCAGTCAAGTAAAATGTCATTCTTATCCATTTGGTAAAGGTATTGCATGTTGCCTAAAGAGGTAAAATTCCAACTTTATTTTCTATTTTATTTTTTTCCTGATAAATTTAATATCCCATTTTGGGAACCCCCTTCTTCACCAGAACAGAATAATGGACACACTTTTGGACATGGCTGGAAATATTGTAATTATGTTTTTATATTTACCTTGCAGCAAATTAGGCATTAAAATTAAATAATGCCTTCCACTTGTCCTCCAGAACAACCCATAATGTTATTGTTATCCACTTTAAGGGGAAAAAATGCTGGCAGATGGACAATAGTGGAATATACTTTTTTCAAAGTCTTAATTAAAAATACACCACACACTGTCATAATTTGCAAAAAAGCTTTTCCCACAAAGAAATGTTATTTTATTATATTCAAAAGAATAATTTTGAGCAGTATTATTTAACAATTAGCAAAGATAAAGGACCGTCTTCATCTGAGTACTAATTTTACTGTACCCTATTCACTGCACATTTAATATTTTCAGCGGTGAAACTATTAAACCAGTATCAATACTCCCACCTACTGGCCAGCGCTTATTAGTATACAGGCCTGCCGGCTTTTTGCCCTTCTCTCAGCCCCCCACCACCCACCTCCAGACTTCTCTTCCTGCTGGAGAAATGGTAAAGTGATCTGTTAGTCCCTGAGTGCTTCTTGCTGTCAGTGGTGTTGACGTGGGATGCAATAGAAACCCAGCTGAGGCCACCGTGATGGAGACCTATTTTGCTGTGCTGTGTACACACTGACTGCCATGCAGCAAATAATTTAGTTTTTAAATTCTTAATTTAAACCTAAATTTTGTTAGAATGCTGCACTACTTAAATGCCAACAGTGAATAGCTGCAGTCCTGCTGGGAAATATCTATTTAAATGAGTTATTACAAGGCCCCCCTTTTCTTTTTTTACACAGCCCATTCAAGGCAGGAGTATTGGAGGCATATCTCACTCCAAAATTTGCCACAAAAGGACAACTGGCATTGCATTTAAACATGCTGTGTACCCTTTAACACAAAATTTTTGAACAGGTACGTTACAACTCTGACCACCAGCTAGTGTCTGTGCTTAGCCTTATCCAAAGAGCACATGAGAGCAAGTAAGGGAACAGTGCAGCAACCAGTATTACCACTGTCAGTGCATCAAGGACGCAGAATTACAACTTAATGCAGGATTTGATGACCTTGAGAAAGTGTTAAATATTGTGCCCTTATTTCATCATTCTGTATAAGAGCTATAGTACAAAGGTGGATACCTTCAACCTGCCAATGTAGCCAAGTCTATGAAAAACTCAAGATCAAAATTCATAGACCTGTGCAAAACTGTACAGAAGGATACCCAACTGAAGACTCATGAGATGATGAACTTTTAACCTTCAAACATCCTGGATTGCAAATTGCCCTCCAGTAAAAGCTGAGTGTGTCTGCAGGACTAACAAGGCCTCTCAGAAACATATTCCTACTGAATGTTGGCCAGCTGCCCTCTCTGAGAAGTTCCTACAATTTGTGTTATTTTTGTTTACAGGCAAACATATCTATCATATGTAGAATCACACACTGGGGCACCAGACTGGCTTGGTGAAAAGGCATCATGAGGAGGAGTCTTTAGAACACAAGATGGAATCTCTGTCAACTATTTCTGCTTTAAAAACAAGGAAAATTATATTCTTGTGCGATTTACAAATTGTGTTTTTCTTTCCATCAAGCTCCATCCTGGAAAAGCGATATACTTCAAGGCCCATGGACTGCATGGGAAAATCCCCCCTAACTGGAGGAGGAAGCCACGGACACAAACAGAGGAGAGTTGGGGACTACCTGCTGTTTAAGCAGATAGCAGGGCCTGTGTGGCCAAGGCTGGAAAGGCCCCTGAACTTCGCTCCACTTCAGAAGTTTAAAAGTCCCAGCAAGGGCTTTGGAAGTTCTCCTGAGAAATAAGGAACTATTTGGCCAGAACAGCCTTTGGATCCCGGGGTGGACCGCCAGCGGCGATGCAGAACCCTTTTGCTGATTGGTTCGCAGACATGCAGAACATTCTCCAGGGACCGGATGCTTGGGTGGTTCAGGAGATTGCCAGGCAGCCGCGCAATTAACTCAAATAAGCTTTGTGGAGAATTACTTAATGTGTGTCAGGCTCTTGCTGAGTATACAAACTATGGAGAATATCTACAGTTGCAGCAGTTCACAAGAGACGCACATTACTATAATCCCCACCCCCTCCAAAAAGGCCCCACATTCTCTTCTGTACTATATAGTTTTCCAATATTTTACATCAAAGTTTATATTTGTTTATTTTACTTAAAAGGGGCAATGCACATTAATTAACATGACCACTTAAGTCCATCAAGTAAATATGCCAGATTTAGCCATGCAGGCTTGTTTTCATCTGCAGGTCTATGGCACTGACAGACAGCTAAGGAAAACCAAAAATGCAAAGGTGTCTAAGCACAGGTAAGAGAAAAAATGCAAATGAAGGATTAGCGAAGAATATAATCATATAACATCAAACACTAAAAACCACATATAAAAAGTCAAGTGCACAAACGCAAACTACTACTAAAACATAGGCAATTATTGAAAACAGAGATTTATAGTGAAATTACTTCAGAATACGACAGCATGTTTGATTATCCAATAACCACTGTTTTATAGATTACGAGAAAGTGATAAAACAGGTTATGTTCCTAAATGAGCTTGATTATATAAAACTGACTGCCGAAAGCCTTTTTTTCTAAAAGATGTTTTTCAGTCCCCTCTAGAAAACCCTCTTCTATTTCCTGCAGTTACATCTGGATCTGGCCCTTTATTTGCAGACTGAAAAAAAAAAATCACACAATTTTACTAACACTGAGGTGTAAATATGAATTTGTTAACAGGTTAGTTATCTTGACCATTGTAGCTGACAGTTCAGCTGCAGCCTGCTTCTTAGTTTTAGTATGTAAATATATAACTATATTATTAGCATACACGGTGGCGTGGTGGTTAGCACTGATGCCTCACACCAAGAAGGCTCTGGGTTCGACTCCACTGGCCAGCTGGGGCCTTCTATGTGGAGCTTGCGTGTTCTTCCCATGTCTATGTGAGCCCCTCCAAGTACTCCGGCTTCCTCCCACAGTCCAATGACACACATGGGGTTAGGTTAACTGGAGATTCTAAACAGGCCGTGAAAGTGAATCGTTGTCTGTCTCTCTGTGTTAGCCCTGTGATGAACCGGTGACCTGTTTAGGGTATACCTTGCCTCTCGCCCTGTGGCAGCTGGGTTAGGCTGGGATAAGTGAAAGAAAATGAATGGATGGATCGGCATACATCTGGCAAGTTACAGTCATTGGATCAATTCTGGGTAGATCATTATTATAAAAACCGAACAGCAGAGGTCCCAAAGTTGAACTCTGAGGAACTCCAAAATTAAATAACTATTAACTATTTGTACAATTTCATTATCAGCTCAAACACACTGTTTTTTTTACCTGTAATATATGATTTTATCCACTGAATTACATGAGGTGAAAAATTAAACTTTGATAACTTGTTAACTAGAACCTCATGGTTAACTGTATGCTATTTTTAATACTACTGGAATTAGACTGATCTGTATATAATTACAGACAATCATATCCTTTATATATTATCGCTGGGCAAATTCACAAGGTTTATACTAGGAGGAATTAATGTCTCCTTATTAGTTTTGATAAATCCTGCGTCCATCCCCTATACATCATTTTTCCTTGAAGCATTAAGAGGAGAAATTATCATGTGAACTTTAGAATTAGTCACTTCTCTCAAAGTCAAATATCAAAGTGACATGAATGATGCTATAAATGAAATAAAAGCATCCTGTCTACTACTCATACTGGCAATATAATAACAACAGTTCACTTCTGAATTAGGCTGTACTCCAAGAAAGAGAAGCCCTGAACTTTGTACGCTGTGTGGGGGCCAGATGCACAACTTCTCCCACATAGAGCCAATGACTGACCAGGGACCTAAAAAAGCAGTTGTAAAAATAGATGAAAACAAAATACCTGCCCAGTACTGGAAGAAGTTTCCCCTGCACAGGAAAAACCAGGTGAAAATGAGTCGATGTGATGTCGGCTGGATGAATCACTGCAGACAAACAAGTTTTGACTTATAACACATTCTACATCTCTGCAAACTATCAATCTATCTAGCGATCTATCAGTGTGGATTACTCAAGAAAGCAGAAAGGGCATTTTTTAAGCCTGCTGAAGCCTGAATGTATTTTGAAAAGAAGGCATTTCTTTACACAATCTGCATCTTTGAGACAAACAGAAAAACGCCATATTGATATGAACCTACCTCATAGCTGCATGACCACCTAGGCTCATTTTATTGCTCCCATTTGAGGTCCACAGGAAATCTGCATTAATTTAGACACATGTGAGTACCAGTAAGCAAAAGCATTAACTGGGAGCCAACCAACCTCACCTCAACAGTTACTCTGTTATTCCAACTGCCTTACCCCTGCATTTCCTTGAGCTTTCTGGGGTAGTGAGCTAATCATAATATATTAGCTGACCTTACAGGAAGCCATTTCCCTCTGTGCAGTTTTAGTTACCGTGTATGCCTTTCAGTTTTTAAAGGCCATTTAAGGTAAAGGCAGTTAAGGCAAGCATTTTTAAACTTGTCCATTTGTTTTTGGATGCCAGTGCCCACACCCACTGTTGAACATAGCCGCTTTCACCCTAAACCTCCAACTTTAAAAAGAAACAATTTTATAGAGACACACTGACATCATTTACATGAATACGTTGTTCAAAATCCAAGAAGGTCTTTTGTATATTTGATTTGGCCTCAGGCACCTCAGCTGACCAATACATCACGTCCTGGACTACAACTATTTAATGTAGAATCTCCAAAACTCACAAATGCACTGCGACCAAATGTTCCAAAGATGTACCAGTATACTAAACAGGCCATATATCTTGCTCTCCTCTCCAAACAGAAATAGATTTCACTGAATTGTTTGATAAATTTGGTCTAGGTTTTCCAGCCATCCTTATTGGAGCTCCTACTGTTTTTCTGGCTGTTGGTGGCCTAAGCCCTAATCACCCTCTGTTCCCTCAGAGGCCATAAATTACTCCGATGAGATGGTCCTTTGTGTTCCTACTGCTGGGGAGCGGGGCGAAGTCACAGCGCCATATTTTGACAACCCGTACTTTAAATCATTGTTTTATGACAGATGGGAAAACTTCTGCACTTTCACCGGCCTGATTTATGTTCATTTGGGTCTGGAGGACACTATAATTTGCAAGTAATGTGAAAACAGATGGATAGAGAGATACCAAAGGGTAAGACTGACCTATACATTCTCAGTGCAGCTTGCAAATGGCATCCATATGCCGCGAAAACTCTTCCAGTTACATCTCTATTACCGTGTGTGTGTGTGTGTGTGTGTGTGTGTGTGTGTGCGGTGTGTATATGCATATGTTTGTATGTCTGACTTGTGAAGCTGAAACTGGAGGTTGAAGGAAACTGGGGAAGAAGCCTGTGAAAATTTAGTAGAGCAGGAAGTTTCTGTTGAAGGAGGTTGGATAAAGAGTCACACAGAGCATCCATCAACATAAAAATCAGCAGTGTAATGTGTTACATGTACATAGATTTGTTTTATTGCTGATGTAATATGCAAGTGAGCAAACGCTTTAATCATTTGTCCTTGGTTTATTGTGCTGCTTCCTATCTCCAGTGAGGCATAAAAAATGGAAATGAAATAATTTAAGCCATACTTGACTAGATTTCCTCTCTGGTCAGACGTCAATTTAAAGGAATTGCAAAGTCGCTCTGCTTCATTTCCAGTGCCGCAGGTCATGTAGCAAAGTCACAGATAGACCGCTCAACAAAGCTTCTCTGCTCTAATCACATCTGATACGCTCTTGGTATCATCTTCATTTAGGTTAATATGGCAGGCAGCCGGACTAATGACAACCTGCTGGTAAACTGTCCAATTAGGCCTGTGAGGACATCAGAGCTAGAATGTTTTTATTATCATAATAGTTTATTTATGAACTACAATAATTAGCTCCATTTGTCAGCTCACATTTTCAGGCAGACTGAGATTGATATTGTCGGAAAGCCAAGAAATGTACGTTAATCTGTGAGAAAAAAAAGAAAACTCACAGTATATTTTGCACAGCCCGGGAGCCCTGGATGACTCGTGTTTTATGGCTTTTCCAATGAGGCAGGACAGTATGTGAGTGAGCAGTGTCTGGTGCAGCTATTGTATTCCAGAGAGGAGGGGGGACCACCCACATGAAGTCAGTGATGAAGTAAATACTGTTGCACGGCCACGTCCCCTTCCCTCATAGAGTAAACTGTGGTCAAATGGCATGGCTATGCTATCTCAGCTTGCCTCCAGATTATAGGGCAGAGGCTTAAGGCGTTCAGAACGATCCCGCCAACCACCAGTCCTGCTGTGAATCCCCCCACTATCTGCCCTCCCTGTCCCAGTCAGGAAGCCGGCTAATAGTAGTCGGTGTTTCTGGGCTGGGTTGAACTTGGCAGAGCTCCACGTCTTTCAAGAGAAGACAAACCGCTTATGCCACTATGGAGCCGGCGGCAAAGCAAGGCCCAGAGGGAATGAGGTGCCTACAGATGCTCTTGTCACAGAATGACACCCTTGGTTTTCTTCGCTTTAATGCAGGACATCAGGCAGAGTTCATCATGGGAGAGTCCCACATGTTCACATAATCCTTACTGAAACAAGTAGCAAAGAGACTCAATGTGAAACACTGAAATCAAACAAGCAAACTAACAACCAAATCTCTTGTGTCCCACATACCAGAGCTCCTTAATCATATCCTCTTTTTTGTTTATTTGAGCTATTTGGACATCAAACCTTTCAAGAGGGAATAATATCCCAGGAGCATGGAAAAGAGCAAGCCAATTGGCTTCTTACAGGAGGTCTTTGAAAACCACATTTGTGTTCTACCAACATCAGCTCACTGTTTTCACTCTGTCAGACTTTAAGGCTGATTATTACCACCATTCGCAGTCCAGGTCTCCATTTGTTAGGAAAAATGAATCATGTCTTTTCCTGTCAATCAGTGCCAGAAGGATTAAACAGATTAAAAAGATAAACAAACTTCTTTTTTTCAGTCTTACATGAGCATTGTTCTAACCCTGTTGCACTTTTGACCCATTTTCTGAAACACTGCTATCCAGTGAAAACCATGCAGCGAAATGTCTACTGACATGACAGTGACAGGTATATGTACGGAGGCTGTTCGTACAAATGGTTGCTTTATTGGTCTTAGATGATAGCATCAACCACAATGTCTTTTGCTTTCATAATGATTTACTGGTGCCTGGTGGGATGAGCTCAGTGAATATATGTGGTTGGCTGCCAATTCCACTTTTTCCTCTGTTTCTTTTTGGTCTGTGTGGGCCCGGGAGGTTTCTTAACTGTTGCAGAGCCATTTGGACTGGAGACCAGGCCGTATGGAGCTGCATTTGGCTCACTGGGCCTCCAGAAATAAGAAAGAGCAGGGTGAACATTTTTTGTCCGTGTCTGTGCGTGTTTTGTGCGTGTGAGCATGTGTGGGACAGACACAGACAGTCTTATTGGGCCAGCAACACTGACACCACTACCACCTAAAAATACAAATGGGCCTTTCACTGTAATACCCAATTTGCCAGCTTACTAGAACATACAAACTGGAGTCGAGTTGTCAAGTCCTCTCATTAAGCCTTTATATTGACCATAGAGGCTGTAATTTGTGTACTTAGCCAAGCCTTTTTAGATGTTAAGAGGGAAGAAAATGGAAAAATTACAGTTTTACGACTGTAAAACAGCATTAATGTTTCTCCAGCTGTGGTTAGTCCTCTACCTGCAGCCATTCCTGCTGGTGGCCATCTTGAGGAAATATTTGAGAAAAAAAAAAAAAAAAAAAAAGCTTGACCCGGCCACTGCTGTTATTTTAAAGGGAGAGAGGTTAGGACTCTCCTCCTGAGGGACTGGCGGTCTGACCTGAGGATCCAGAGTCAGGGATGTGAACCACAAAGAGCAGCCAGCAGGCCCTGTCTTTACAGTGGGATTCAGCTTAGAGGGGAGGGTCTAATACGTGGTTGCAGGTGAAAGATGTGGATTCTTCTCAGATGAGGAAAAGCTGAATATATGTTTGTTAAAGCAGTAAACCAGAAATATACGATTCATTTTTGTTTACATGGTGAATACACTGCCTGCTGTCTGCTCCTCGTTCATCATGTGATCAGTGGAATGACTGTGGCGACCCCTAGTGGTCACTATTCATTCCACATTACTGTGCCATATGGAACTGGTTTACACCAGTGGTTAAATATGCAGCACCACATGATATTGGGCATGTTGTGCAAGAGTTGTGGCAACCCCCGCTTACAAATCAGATGATTTAAAAGTCTGCAGCTCAGAGCCAATGCCATTGTTGGATTATTGTACGGGAATTGTCAATGGAAGTGAACCAGAGCCAGTAGTAAACATTATATTTATTACAGTCATATTCAAGCTGCTCCTTGTTTCCCTGGCATCGTCCATGTAGATGACAGATGAGCCAATTGCATAAATTAGGTTGGTAATTGTGCTGTTTTGCTCCAAATGACATAATGCATAGTGGATGTGTTTCATGGTTGCTCTGCAGCATGCTGCAGTTACTTTAGTTTGACAGATGTGTCCTTCCCCTTACACCGCCCTGGCTGACCTCTTTATTCAGTCCGCGTGAAGAAAGCACCAAAGCCACTTCTATGTTTCACCTCAATCAAAATTTTATGACTGACTTTGTGGATATAGAAAGGTTACCCAGGCTGAGGCTGCCTGTGTGAGCAGCACACAAACAGAGCCCTGTTCATCTGTTTCTTCGGGCCACCCTCAAACACGGCGTTCTTACATCATCCATGACTCTTCTTTCAACGGGAAAGTGCCATTTATGTTGCGTTCGCCCTCCCGTGCGGTGCATAAGGTACTGATACTTTGTGTAGTGGCCACCCGTGTTTAAGCAGGGCCCCGGCGTGCTGATGACTTTTCCAATCTTTCCTCACAGGCTGGCAGGCAGAGCGGAGCAGAGCACACGGCCCCAGACCTCAGTCAGGCCCTGGCTGTCCAGATTCCAGCTTTCGTGTTTGTTCTTCTTCACCTTGATTCCTGTAAGAGTCTACCATCTGATGTACAGGTCAAGGGAGAGGAAATGACAATCCCAGCTGAGGACGAGGATATAACCTATTAACTTTCTCATCTGTGGGAGGGAAAACGGATCACTCACTAGGTCCCCTTTTCTAGCTGGTGCCTGGTTTCCTTCCCAAAGGAAATTAACAGTTACTCTAGGACTGTAAGCTGAAAAAACCTCTGCTCGCTCCTCATATGCCCATGCATGTGTTTCTCGTGCACGAGCAGATTATATAACAGCAAACGAGACAATCACATTTTGTCATTATCAAAGTTTTTTCCTTGTATGTGGTTGAAAGGTTTTTGTTTGAAAGCAGATCGTGCAGTGAACTGTTTCTGGCCTGGCGTTGGAAGCTAGTTCCTTCCAAATGAAAGCTGGAATCCCGTGATGATTTATAACTATTTAGACAAGTGTTTAACAGAGACGCAGGATTATGGAAATACTGCTTTCGTTTGTAATACACAGAGCACCTCATGCGGGCTTCAGTGACCATTTAAATCTGTTGGCAGGTTGAAACGTCCCCTTCAGCTAGACAGATGGATAAGGCTACTTTTCAATCCTCACACTGAATATTTGACTTCCTTATGAACTTGACAGTTATTGCTGGTCGGAGGTCTCAGTGTTCCCGGCATGTCTTCTTTCTCCATCACAGATTAAAAGATGGATCCATGTGAAGGCTGTTTATTGTTTGTTGAAGAAAAAGATCTTTTTACAATCGACTGATGTCAAAGCAACTAAAATGGAGACTGTTGCCGAGTATGACATAGATAAAATGATGTGGTCACGGGGAATTTGTGAAACTTGATCTTCAACTTGTGTAACAGTGGATATCACATAAAATAAGAAAGAAATTCAACAACTCATCATGTTAAAAAAAGTAACCATATTTTTGTTGGTCAAACTGAGCATCAGAAGGTGAAAGAAAGGTGATTTAAGTGACTTTGAACGTGGCATGGTTGTTGGCACCAGATGGACTGGTCTGAGTGTTTCTGCTGAGCTACTGGGATTTTCCAGTGCAACCATCTCCAGGGCTTACAGAGAATGGTCTGAAAAAGAAAATATGCAGTGAGTGGCAGTTCTCTGGGTGAAAATGCCTTGTCGATGCCAGAGGTCAGAGGAGACTGCTTCGAGCTGACAGGAAGGCAACAACAACTCAAATAACCAGAAGAGCATCTCTGAATGAACAACACAACAGCACATTGAACCTTTTAAGTAAATTACCCAGCACTGCAGAACGCACTGTGCCTTCCGATCAATAGGTGACATTTACAAGACCGGGGTCATCAGGAGGGCCCACAACATGACCAAGGACAGTACACAGCCCCAACACAGCCTTTTAACATTTCTGCCCTCATGTAGACGCTACAAGAGTTTTGAAGCAAGGACAAATGGACTCTCAAACAGCTTCTATCCACAGGCTCCATCACTCCTGTTGACTGTTACCAGCTGCTATTGAACTAATTTGAGCAAATCTGTTTTGCAAACTTGCACATGTCTTTTAAAACTCAGGTCTTTTATAGCTCATTCCTAGGGTGTGCACTTTAATGTTATTCTTTACTTAATGAAATCATTTTTTGTGTTGTGTTTATTTTTACTGTGCATGGGACAATAAAACTTCTTAAACTTTAACTACAGCAACAGAAGCCCACGCTGAGTGCCGCTCCAATCATTTAAGAGCAGGAAACTTGCGCTATAATTCCCAGGGGTTCACCAAAATTGGACAACAGAAGACTGAAAAAATGTTGCCTGGTCTGACAAGTTTCGATTTCTGCTGCGATATTCATATGGCAGGGTCAAAATTTGGCACGAACAACATAAGCATGGGTCCAAGCTGCCTTGTATCAGGCAGCTGGTGTGGTGTAATGGTGTGGGGGAAATTTTCTTGGCACACTTTTGGCCCCTCGGTAACAACTGAGCATCATTTAAACCCCACAACCTGCCTGAGTATCATGGCTGGACATGTCTGTCCCTTCATGACCATAAATCAGTGCTCAAATCATCTCAACCTCAACAAAGAATTAAAGTAGTTCTGAGGGCAAAAGGGAGTCCAACCAGCTACCATCCAGGTGTACCTAATAAAGTGGCCAGTGAACGCAAATTATATTTGAACTCAGATTAAAGGCGCAGTTAAACATGGTAAATAAATATGAACGAATACACGAGGTCGTTTCAGCTCCTCACATTGCTGTGGGTACACGCGTAGTTGTCGGCAGCTGTCCTTCTTTCTGATGTGAGCATGAGAGTGCAGAGGTGACTGCCCGGCCTCGCTTTTCTCTGCAGACCCTGTCACTCAGCACCTCTGAGGGGCTTTTCTCATCTCGGAGGTGGGAGAGACAGAAGATGACCAGGGGTCAGACGGACACCCAGACATATTTTCTTTGGGTAAATAATCCATCTTAGCTTTACCAACTGGCTGATGGTAGCTCATGCATCTTGTATTTTTTTTTAAAAAAACTTTTTTTAAGCAAACAAGAAAAGACAGCATTTGGAGGATTTTTTTTTTGTCACAATGGTATACTGTTTACTTTTTTGTGACCTAAGAAAAAAAATCTGTGGCAGTCTTAATTCAAGGAAAGAGTTAGTCTGGGGAATTTATTCGCTTTATTTATTTATGCCCTGTAAACACCTTCCATGTGAGTTTCTGATAGTTTTAAGTCTTATTTAATATAACATTACGTTCATTTTGTAAATTGTAGTCAAAGTTACAGTAACTCAGATCATAATGGAGGGTATACGCAAGGCTGGGTGTGGCTATTTGTGACTGACATCTGAGGCTGTAATTTGGCACTGGCAGATAAAGCCCCCTTTTTAGAGACAAACCACATGATTAGGAAAAGATCGTGGTTCAGGATAAAACACTTCCCAGCAACAGCTGACCAAGGTCCAGTCAGAAGAGCCGGACCCACTATTTCAGGGTGTACAGACACCAGATAACACGTTTTATTAAAAAAAAAGAGGAAGCAAGTGAAGGTTGGAAAGCAAAAAGAGGAAGCAAGTGGAAGGAAGAGGCTGGCAAAGAAAAAGTGGGATAGTCAGGGAGATAAAGAAAGTAGACAGGAATACTTGGAGGCTAAGCGCATAGCAAAGAGAGAAGTGGCAAAGGCAAAGGAAAAGGCTTATAGGGAGTTGTATGAGAGGCTGGACACCAAGGAAGGAGTGAAGGACTTGTATCGACTGGCGAGACAGAGAGACAGAGCTGGAAAGGATGTGCAGCAGATTAGGACGATTAAGGATAGAGATGGAAATGTTTTAACAAGTGAAGAGAGTGTGTTGAG
>VUQH01012814.1:4552-20824 GCA_015106775.1 Etroplus canarensis
AAACAAAAATTAAAAAAAAAAAAAAAGAAAGGAAAAAAAAAAACAAAAACAAAAAAAAAACAGGGCTATCCCCGGCATTCAGACGCCCTGTGATTTTACACTGCTAACTGAAGGTTTTCTCTCACTGTTCCACATTCAATCAACATGCAGCACTTATCCCCAATTACTCAGCACAGAAGGAAAAGAAATTTTGTCTTGAACCCTTGAGCATGAGCAGAGCCCAAATGCAGGGTTAACAAAAGAGCAAACACTTACCTGAATCTCATACAGATGAGCAATGTGGAACTGAACTGCAACGAGAGAGAGAAAAGCAAATGTGTTAGAGGTTACTGAACATTTAAGAAAGGCTTCCTCAACCCATCTCAGAGTGAGTCTTCCTCATTGTCTTTCCAAGTCTTTCTAAAGTAGTGTTGAGCTGTCAATAAATAGGTGTCAGAAACTCAAGGTTGCCAGTCTACATTAACAGAGCAGATAGGTAGCTGTGCTCCTGGCAGCACCTTCCTTTGTCTGGAGCGCTGCAGTGTCTGATCTAAGCTGCCTGAGTGACTCTCAGCAGATGGAGAGAGAGAGAGAAAGAGAGAGAGAGAGAGAGAAGGGAGGGAGAGGGGGGGGAGAAAGATGGGGGCTGCCCTTGCTACGTATGTGTGTGAGTTAGAAAAGCAATGAGGGGGACACAAAGAAGCAAAGGCAAACAGCGGGAGCCTGGGCAAAAATGGATATTGCTATCACCAAGGTAACAGGTAGCACGGCAGGCAAGATGAGATGGGAGCAGCATATCAAATAATTCCAGTCCTTTAACTAGACTGAACCAAAGCAGCAGACCACAGTCTAACACTTTGTAGAGAAAACAGCAAATTAGAAGAGATGCAGGGGATTGCTGCAACAGTAGACAATAACGATGGAAAAAATACTAGCTGACAAAAACAATTAGATACAAACAATAACAGCCATCAAATGAATAGGAAAGATGCTTACTTTCAGCTTTGGACAAAGTGCAGGGGTTGGAGTCAATCAAAGCCAGCTGAAAATGCTGTGAGAGACATTGGTAGAAATCAGTGTACAGAATGAATCATTTACTCACGGCATACACAATTTAGTTGTATTTATCAGCAGCTTCCAGCAGCTATTCAAACACTGAATGGGAGCTCCCACCGTTTTGTGTCCTGCTCTACTAACTCGCAGTGTTAAAGTGACCTTGAAGCATGTAGCTGCTGTTGATGGTAATTCAGCACATCCTTTATGCACTTTATCACCTGTTCTCTGGATTAGTTAAGAGTAATACATAAGGTTGGACGTACCTTTAGGCTTGACTCGTAGTCTGTGTTGACCTTGAACATGAGACCCAGGCGCAGGTGGATCTCCTTAGCCCGGGAGAACCCTGGGTCAATGTACAGCACCTCCTGGAATGCTTTGATCGCCCTGCAGGTCAAATGAAGGTACAAAAAGGAAAACTGGTTAAAAAACAAAAATAATGATGATAATATAGAGGAAAACAGTATGAACAGCCTAAGCTGCAGCACATCCCGTTGGTCAGGCAGCAGCTGCTTATTCCGGTCACGCTGCGAGTGTGCTATCTTCTACTGAATACTAAAGATCTTACTCCCACAGTAACTGAGAAAGCACCCTGTTTGTTATCAACTTGCTCAACTGTGATTACTTCAAAATGAAAAGTAAAAGATTTAACTAAATAAATAAAAGAAATGCCTAACACTGCTGCTCTCCCCCCCCCAAGGGGTTTTGTCACAGCAGATGAATCCCCATATGCGATTTGGCACAGATTTCACACCATATGCCCTCCCTGACCCACAGACCAGGCATGGGATGATAACTGGGAGTACACTGGCTTGTGACCCCCAAGGCTGGGCTTGTGTGTCCCCCTGGTATCGAACCGGGAACAGTTTGTGTAAATTACTACACAATGGAGGACACACTGACATTTGACATTTATGGATCAATAAAATCATTCATGCTTTCTTTTTTGTGGAATAAGGATACAAATGCCCATTATTTGCAACTGTGGCTCCTGGGATAAAATGACACATTATGCCTAATTCTAACTGACCACATAAGAACTAAAACTGTTGAGCTGATTAAAGTGACAAATCAGACAAGAGTCTGAAACATTATTCACTGTGGGTTTGATTATAGTCTCAAATTCCAACCTGACCCTCCCTCAAAAACAAACATTCCTCTGTAACTCTTGTCCAAGTACTTGTCTAAGAAGTGACGGACATTTCATGTGGGGACTAATTGACCAAAAACTGAAGATTTCCTACACTGGTGTGTACTACTCCTTTTATAGATCAGCACAAAGTGGCTCTACACAGAATAAAAAGAGAAGTGGAAAGGCAAATCTGAGCAAAAGGACAAATAAAATTCATTAGGAACACGTTCCACTGCTTGTTAACACAAATATCTAGCCAATCACATCGCAGCCACTCAGTGCAATCAGGCATGTAGACGTGGTGAATATGACCCGCTGAAGTTCAGACCAAGCATCAGAATGGGAAAGAAAGGTAGTTTAAGCGACGCTGAACACGGCAGGGCTGTCGGTGCCAGACGGGCTGGTCTGAGCATTTTTGAATCTGCTGATCTTTGTAGTTTACAGAGAATGGTCCGAAAAAAGAGAAAATATCCAGTGAAAGACAGTTTTCTGGGGGAAAATGCCTTTTAGATACCAGGTCAGAGGAGGTGGCAACACTAATGCACAAACACTCATTACAAGAGCATCTCTGAACCCACAACAAATTGAACCTTAAAGCAGATGGGCTACACCAGCAGAAGACCACACTGGGTGCCACTCCTGTCAGCTAAGAACAGCAAACTCAGGCTACAATTAACACAGGGTTACCAACACTGGACAACAGAAGATTGTAAAAATGTTGCCTGGATGATGAGTCTTGATTTCTGCTGTGACGTTTGGATGGTAGGGATAGAATGTGGCGTAAACACGAAAGCAGCAACAGCAACTGTGTGATGCTATCCCATCAATATGGATCAAAGTCTCTGAGGAATGTTTTCAGCACCTGGTTGCATCTGTGCCATAGAAAATTAAGGCAGTTCTGCAGGCAAAATGGGGTCGAACCCAGGACTAGCAAGGTAGGTCTTAGCCAGTCCTCAACTAGCTGCTTCATTTAATGGTTGCATCAAGTGTCAGATGAGACTGGTTTGTGATGGGAGCAGTACATACTGTTGTATGAATTACATGAAATCACACATCTTTTAAACATGACAAATTTGCATTAGGTGACAATGTGCCACTGGAACAGAGGCATGATTGCTGAAAATAGGCCTGTGTACACCTTTGTAGATATCCAATAAAAACATAAATGATTTGATGATTCTATTAATCATAGATTGCAATTTGCAGCTTTTCTACTCAAGTCCGTGTCATATTACATAATAAACATGCTTTTCTTTCAAAGTAATTTCTAAGTGACCCCACACTGTTTATTTTATAATGGTGGTAGAAAAGCTGAACAGAAGCAATGGCGCAGGCAAGTGAAAACAATGTCCTCAACGTTTTACAGATCTTTGAGGATACACCTCTTGAAAACAATGTCTGATTGAAATTTGCCTGCAGCCGCTAACAGCTGGATTTGCTGATGTTTGCAACTTGACTATCTGTGCAGGGGTTTAAATTGTCTCTCTCTGGTCTTGGCGTTACTATGGAAACAAGATAGGACAGCTCACCATCAAAGGCAGATTTTCAGCTGGTGAATGTATACAGGCTACAACAGACCTGCGTAATCACAGATGCATGCTTCTTTAGATAATTCCCTGGAATCTTTCCGCTCGTTGCTTGCCTTGTTTGATGTTCTATCAGCTGCAGAAAAATGATTTTTAACCCCCTTTTCTTTAGTATGCAAGTTCTGACTGGCATAACAACATGGGCAAACGTGTGATTTAGCATTTTAAATCACTGTAATATTTGACTCTGATGGCCTGGCAACCACTCCTGTTAAAGACGTCACAGTTTTTGATATGGGTTAAATAAATGACACGACCCATGTGAATGAGCGAGCTTCAGTGGCATATTAATGTAATATATGATTTTTAGCATACGGTGCTTTCTGGCTTCCTTTTGTAGCCTGCTTTTAATCCGGGTATTAGTGAGTGACAATTAAATTTAGGCAGACTTTAGTAAACAGTCTGTATGGAGAGCAAAAAGAGGGGATTTAATTTGCTGAAATACGATATCAAAAGCAGTGGCTACTGTGTGGTGATAATTTCTCTTTTCCTGGCTACATCAGAAACTTTAAAATATTGGCTGTTACCCCCAAAGGCTAAGTTACCAGACTACCTGATGAGTTCCCTGATTGGGCAACATCCAGCTAGCCATTTCCTGTCTTTACCCAAATTCTGCCATCAGGCTGCTGGCACTGATTGTCGCATTTAAATGTACTCAAGTGTTTCTGTGCATTAAATGGGCAACAAGGAACTTTTTGCTTCATCATTATGAAGTACATATTGACGACATAATGCAGTGGCTAGAGAACAATAATATCTTCTCTATATAGACTGGTTGTCCACAAAATTCACTTTCATCATGCAATTCTGTCTACCACCTTGAAATGAATCTGGCTGGATGGATTGTGTAACTAAAACATCACTTTTTTCTGGTAGTAATCAAAGTCCTTTTTGCAGTGTGTCTCTAGCTATTCCCAATCAGCTGCCATGGTGGACACTGGAAGGATCAGACAAACTATGAAAACTCTTCCCAACAAAAAAACAAGAGCACATATAGGCGGCAGATTTCAGAGGCTTAAAACACATTACTTGAAAATCGGTTCTACTTTCTACTTCTTTCTACTAGGTCAGTGGGCTCACATTCGCCTACATACACTCACTGGCCACTTCACTAGTTAAACCCTTCTACTACAGGGTTGGACCTCATTTTGCCTTCAGAAACTGCCTTAATAATTTTTTTTTCCCCCCATTAACTCAACAAATTGCTGGAAACATTCCTCAGAGAGTTTGATCCATATTGAAACGATAGCATCAACACAGTTGCTGCAAATTTGTTAGCCTCACGTCCATGATACAACTCTCTTATTCCACCATATCCCAAAGGCGCTCTACTGAATTGAGATACAGTGAACTCAAACCTGTCTGAGATGATTTGAGCTTTGTGACATAGCTGCTTCCAGTAGGATAATGCAGAAAATGGGTACACTGGTCATAAAGGGATGGAGACAGTCAGCAACAATACTTGGGTAGGCTGTGGTATTTAAATAAAGCTCAGTGGGCACTAAGGGGCCCAAAGTGTGCCAGGAAAATATACAATATAATATACAAGGATGGTTGTGCGGGAAAATCTCAGTAGATCAGCAGTTTCTGAACTACTCAGACCAGCCACACTGGCACCACATTAAAAGTCACTTTAATCATCTTTCTTCCCCATTCTGATGCTCAGTTTGAACTTCAGCAGGTTGACTTGGTCATGTCTACATGCCTGATTGTACCGAGTTTCTACCATGAGACTGGTTGATAAAATAATTACAATAATGAACAGGTGTACTTAATAAAGTGGACAGTGGGTGTATGTCTACTAATTCAAGTGGACTAAATCATTCATGTGTGTGAAAATAGGTCAACTGCAATTCAGTGTATAGACACATTGCTTTCTTTTCATGCTAGAAGTTGGAAATAAACTGCTGGTCTCTCTCTCTCTCTCTCTCGATCTCCCCCCTCTTTATACTCCTGCGTACAGGGCTGCATACGCACAGCCCTACTGTTCTCACTGTTATGTGCCAATTCAAAATTAGTCATTAGCACCTGAATGAACTGAATGCAACAATCGTCACAACCACTGGGTCTAACAACTTTCCTGGTGGAAAGGCTGTACTTACTGTCACTTTATACAGAACTGCCCCCTAAAGAGATTCACAACGCACGAACGAGATAAATAACTGCCCACAACTGATTTCAGCTGCCTCATTAGGGCACTATGTTTATCTGCAAATGATATAAGGAAAGCTGGCACTCACCACTGAAAGGCATTATAGTGGAAGTAGACCATTCCGAGGCCATACAGAAAGGCGGCATTCTGGGAGAAATGACAAGGAGAGGTGCAATTGTATACAGGAAATCAAAAAGACTTATGGGACACAATGTTTTAAAATGAGAAACCTCTGAATTGGACAGGTGTCATCTGAATATTTGCAATTAAAATGGAAAGAATCTCTCTCTGAAATTTGACCACTGTGGCAAAAATTAAATCTATACTGGTGGCTAACACCAAGACAGCCGATTACACAACCCTGCAGCTACTTGGTGTGCATTTATTAGAGATAAAAAAACAATAACTAGCATTCAGGTTCACCGCAAAGAGTCAACTTGACAGATAGTGAGTTCAAAATGAGTGACATGAAACCTGAAACCGCATCTTACACTGATATCTAACCCAGCTGAGACCTTGAGCGCTTCCTCTGCATGTGTGGGAAAAAACGTGAGATTAGACGTGTGTGTCAGTGAAAGGAGGTGAAAGTATCACTAACTATATGAGACAGTGAATATGTAGTCATACGTATCTTACCTTCCAGTAGTCTGACTGTAAACTGTAGTACCTCTGGTATGCTGATAATGCTGTAATGGAAAAGGAGAGGCAAGCAGAGAATAAAGCCAAAACCACAGAGGAAACATCATGGACGTTAAGCTTTATGTGTTTATTCGTAGGGTTCAAAAGGTATGATAATTGAATTGAAAATGACTCACTGGACAAAAATTTTTGACCAAGAAAAGAGTGGAGCAAAGCATGAACGTACACTCCACTTGAGTGCAGGTGAAGCGGAGAGATGACTCACCTTTCGGATAATCCTCCAAGAGGAGGTTGAAGTGGCCAAGCTGGCAGAATAACTCAGGCTCCACTTTGCCCTCGGCCTTAAGGATGAGCGAATCGTAGCAGCGAACAGCCTGGGGAGAAAACAAAAATAACACTGGCTCAGTTCTGTGTGCTTGTGTGTCTGTCACATATGCATAAGGGGGGAAGTGTGCAGACATCCTTATCTGCAAAGAAAAGAAGCGCAGTGGGGAAAGTGAAAGAGAAGGCTATCGCACAGGACTTCTGAAAGCCACACCATGACTGACATCAGCTCCCGAATTCTAACTGGCAGATAGATATCAGCTCAGGTTTTATATTTGCTGCAGAAAAGGGCTTTTGTGATATATCTTCTCAAGGTTTCCCTGGCCTGTGGGAACTGGCTCTTCTGAGTTGGATACACACAAGCATATTCATGTCAAGCTTAGCGCATTCACTGAACCTCAGCACAGATGCAAAATAAAAACGTCATTACGACTGATGCAAGCCAAGCAAAGCCTACTTTATTAATTCTGTGTAGAAATTTTTGGCTTAATGTGACAAATCCCATTTATCCACTTTTTAAACTATTTAAAAAATATACCACAGCTTCTAAGGAATGCCAGTCTTATGGACAAAAATAAAATGGGAAATGAGTAAATCATAGTCATCCCACACACCACTCCTTGATTAAATTCTCATCCTGTGGGATACTGCAATGAATGAAAGGTAACATTCTCCTAGCATTTGCCAAACCCAGACTGATCTCAGATCAGATTGCCATAAACAGAAGCCTGATTCGTCACTCCATAGAACATGTTTCCACCGTTCCAACAGAAACTGGAGTCCAGAGGAGGTGTGCCTTACACCACTCTGACACTTGGCATAGTGCTTGGTAACGTGAGGCTTTCATACAGTTGCTCAGCCATAGAAACCCATGTTGTAAAGCTCCCTGGGCACAGTATTTGTGCTGATGTTAATTTCAAAGGATGCTTAGAACT
Organism: Etroplus canarensis; assembly: GCA_015106775.1. Lineage (NCBI taxonomy): Eukaryota > Metazoa > Chordata > Actinopteri > Cichliformes > Cichlidae > Etroplus > Etroplus canarensis. The sequence continues at coordinate 12,353 of VUQH01012814.1, forward strand.
TCGCACTGCATTGGCAACTTTTACACACCATGCACCTCAGCACTTGGTGATCCTGCTCTGTAACTTTACACAGTCTTGCACTTTGTGACGGACTTGTCGTGGTTCCTAAAAGCTTCCACTTTGCAATATTACTGCTTGCAGCTGAATGTGGAATATCTAGAAGGGAAGAAATTTCATGAACTGACATGCGGTAGTGGTGGCATCCTAATATTGTACCACACTGGACTGCAGTGAGCTCTTCTATAAATGCTTGTAAAGGCAGACAGACTACATGGCTAGGTGCTTGGCTTTATACACTTGTAGCAATGGGACTTAATGAAATGACTGAATTTAATGATTCAGAGGAGTGGCCCAATATTTCCGTCCATATAGTGTATATCCTGTGTTTATTAAGGTTACACAAACACACGCAGTGGGAGTGTATCCTTTAGAGTTAGGACTAAATACTGATATAGCCATATTGTGCTTCCTATTGTGATATGACCACATTAGGTTATATTTGTCTGTTGGCAAATGTCAGCAAGCAAATCCATCCATTAAACTCAGCTCACCAATGAAGCCCTAGTCGTAAAAAGAAACCAAGCATGTTATCCATTTCCCCTACTGCACCAGGGCAAATAAACATGAGACTGACCTAGCCTGGCACCTAGTTTCTCTGGTGCCACACTAAGATCACGTCAAAGATAGCCCAGCTGGTCCTCAATGCCGAGTGCTGTTCTGCCACTCCAAACTGAGGAGAGGCAGCTGCTCGAGTAAAAGAAACTGAGAAATCACTTTCAAGTATATGCAAATGAGGGTAATGTTTTATCTACGTCTTTATGGGCAGGCAAGGTCAACCAGAGCTTTTAAATGGAGAAATAACCACCAGACACACAGAAAAAAAGACTTCTGTTTGCCTTTGGTAGGTAGCGATGGCATTTCCAAGAAGCAGTTATGTAATCAAAAGCATTTATTTTACATGGTTATCAGCGTTCTGGAGAGACTGAAGGAGCAAATGTAGCAGTACATATCATTAGGAAAAGAAAAAGATAGAAAAACCTGACAGAATGGATCAGGACAGATGTGCTGCAATACTGAAGCATGACTGGCTCCATCTTAAGACTTCTGAAATGACATGCTAAGTATCAAAAGGTCTTCTTATTATGACTACGGGTTAAATACAAGCGCTTTCTAATCAAACGTGAGGTTTGCAACACAAAGACAAGGGCACTGGATATATGAATAGAAAAAGAATCCAAGTTTAACTTTTTAGCCACAAACTGGACCAAAGGCTAACTTACTCTAGCGGCTATCTACGCATTTAAATTCATTCATGTTCCATGCCTGAGAGCAGTGATCGGTTGGTTGGTTTGCAGTGGCAGTGGGTTTTTGCAAAGTCTCTGTAAGTAAAAACCAGCAACTAGTTAGGCCTACTTCATGTGAATAAAGGATGCACCGAAATCAATAATTCCGTACGAGAAGATAGCGAGCCTATCAACTCAACCCAATTTAACTGTTATGTTGCATCAGCAGCAATCTACCAATTGCACCAAGAGTTCACAGCATGGAGGAAGCTTACAGTCCGACAGTATTTCAGGCCAGCAACATTAATAACAGCATTCAGTCATCACCTAAGCTGACTGGAAACGTCCCGTCGGCCATCTCTCATATTTTTTTTCAAGGTTTAACACACTTCTTGTCAACTTGATTAGACAGTTTCCTTCAAGGGTCTCTTTTCTGCACCACTCCGTGTAAAGAGGTGCACAAAGTGAAACTGAGAGCATTGAAAGGACAGAAACTAGTCTGGCCCTAAGTTAATGGAAAGCGTACTTAAGACTTTCACACTCACTTGAAATGAAACAAGTGCAAATTAATTAAGCGAGAACAACAAGTACAGTTCTGTTTTTATGGGGGCACAAGCCCCTCTCACCATGGAGGATTGCATCAGGAAGGGCATCCGGCGTAAAAACCTCTTGCCAAATTACCAATGCAGATCAATCTGCTGTGGCAACCCCTTGATGGAGAACAGAAGGCCGAAAGGCACATTTTAGAAATTTTTTTTTTTTTTAGTAATTTGAACCAGACAGTCGGTGATGTAGCCGCTCATTCAGTTCATGATCGCTCACGATTCCCAGGTTAGTGTAAAGTGATGTACAGAAGAAGTTTTTTGTAAACACTGAGTGTATTGCACAAACTAATGTCTCACAAACAGTCACATCCAGGACAACGACCTTAGTTCTTGACTGGCCCTAACCTAGTCTCACATTTCGATTCCAGGTCGGGAAACAAGTCCCTCCGACCGGTTGAGCAGCTAAAGGTGCGTTTATTATGTCATAAATAAACCTAACGGTGGCATTTACATATAGATAGTTGAGGGGCACAAGAAAAACTCATTTTATGAACTTTAAAATCCAGACCAATACTGTTTGGAGTAGCAATTCTTGTGAAAACGGAAAAGTGCCTGTAAAATGACAAAATATGACCTTGATCACAATTTGAGTGAAAATTCATTGGGAGATAATTATGTGCAAGTTTCACTAAAATCTGACTAACACTGCAGGAGTATTGGACTGACATATATTGCGATTTGTCACCTTCTTTCAACTGCAAATTATGGCCCCAAAGGTAAACTTTGCAATCTCCATTTTATCTAATAGGATAAAGTTCTCAGTCTTAGTCATTCTTATTACTGCAAAATAGGACTGTCAAGCAGAATGACCAACTGCCTTTAAAACCAGTTCTTCGTATGTTGTGATTTACAAATTCTCCTTATAAGCAAAAGGTCCCCTGGTTCAATTCCAGATGGGGAAACATGTCTCTCTCACCATGAAGGGTTGCATCAGGAAGGGCATCCAGCGTAAAACCCCTTGGGGAGAATACAAGGCAGCAGCTGAAAGGTATGTTTATAAAGGACAAATTCAAGTATTTGGATTATAGTCTTGACCAATATAAGTGAATGCCAACATGTGTGGAGTACTGTACCATTACATGTATGCTGAATAGAACAACTTGTACAACAAGATATGCAGGCACTTCAGCAACTGAAAGATGTAGAAATAAATGTAGAAGACATAGGTAGACTGAAGGAAAAAAAAAAAAAAATCAGTTTCATTATTTGTAGTGTAGTGGTTTACATGTACACCTAACAAGCGCAAGGTCCCTGGTTTGATTCCAGGCGGAGACACAAGCCCCTCTCACCATGGAAGGTTGCGTCAGAAAGGGCATCTGGCGTAAAAGCTTCTGCCAAATTACCAATGTAGATTAAACCGCTGTGGCGACCCCTTTAGGAGAATACCAGGGAGCAGCCGACATTCTAGTACTAAAAAAAAAAGTTAAATTTGTATTTGAAATTTATATAACAAGATATCAATATTTGGTATCCCTGTATACAACTTTGTGATACCATGCTGTATTGATTTTTCTCCCAACCGCTTGTTAAGAAAATTCAGGTGTGCACTTTGTTTCCACAGATAACCAAAACTAAAGTATGTGTACCAAGACTGGAAAAGCTGAATAATGTGCATCCCTACTTAGCATCTTCTAATGGTGGTTTTTCACCATCTGTGTTGCTGCATTCCCCATATGTCATTATTGCTACAGCCATAACCCAGATGAGTAGTTTTACCCTCGAGTAGATGCACATCAGCCAGTCTTTTTCAATATAATGTTGTATTACCACAGACTGAATATTTACCCTAAATAAAAAAGGGGAGGTCGTGATGTATGACTGGACTAGAAATTTCAGTGTTCCAATAATGTTTTTGCAGTTACCAGGTTCTTCTTGTAGTGTAGATGTTGTAGAGCTGGCAAGTGTTTTTGTCAGTTTACAGTGAGTCTTAGTTAATTAGCATTGAATGTATTTTAATTAACCTGCAGATTGCAAAGGCTCCTGCAACATGTTCTGCTGCCGCAGAGGGAATAAATTCATGATGAAAAGCAGAAAATCGACTGTCACAGACGATAACTTCAAAAAAGTCTGAAGATGCTAATGCATTCCCTCCGCACGCAGTGCCTAAGCCCTCCAGAAAGCTAGGGAAGACCCTGGATATTCATTCAAAATTAATGAATATAAAAAAATTTAAAAAAGAAAACAAAAAAAAAAACGAGAAATCAAAACGAAATTAAACCAGTATAAATTAACATAATATTCCCATTACCTTTAAAGTTCACAGGGCCATATAAATTCTTTTTAGCCTCTCTGTAGGAATTAACTGGTTAGCATGGCTATAAACATCACCAAACCTTTCTATCGACAGTCCAGTCTCCTCCAGCATTAACATGTTCTTCTGCTCTTTTTTCTTACATATCACACTAGTGTACAATGATCATGGTCATCAAATTTGTGTTGCTGACTATCATTTAAAACCCTGTTTACTGATGTCTTACCCACAGATTAAAATGCAGATGTATGACTTTAGCCACTGTGTCTACAGAAAAACTACCCAGTTGAGCATTTTTTTTGACTGAAGCTCCTGCCATTCGTGAAGTTCCAGGCTTTTCCATCAGTGGTATTAAAAAATAATAATAAAAAAATATAAAACCAGACACAAGTGACCTTGCAGCAAAGAATGATTGGATGTTAGTTACTTTAATGTACCATGCAGTAAACTTCTGTGGAAGCATCTGCATTTTTCCACACATGGTATTTCATTAATTTGTCACCTCTTCTATAAAAGAGAAACCAAGAGAGCAGCTAAAGGTACACTACGTGGACAAAAGTATTACTTTACCTACACATTACACCTACAGGAGCTTTCATAATATGCCATTCTAAATCCACAGGCATTAATATGGAGTTTGTCTGCCCTTTGCGCTATAATAGCTTCCACTCTTTTGGAAAGGCTTTCTACGAGATGTTGGATGAAAGGGCTTTGCTTGCAATCTCTTTTCCAATTCTATGGTGTTGAGGGCAGGGCTCTATGTGGGACAGTCAAGTTTGTTCACACCAAATTCATCCAACCATGCCTTTATAGACACCGCTTTGTGTACTGGGGCACAATCAAGGTAGAACAGAAAAGAGTCTTCCCCAAACTGTTCCCACAAAGTTTAAAACATAAAATTGTCCAAAATGTCTTGGTAAGCTGAAGCATTAAGATTCCCCATTACTGGAACTAAAAGACCTACGCCAACCGCCCCATAGCATCATCGCTCCTCCACCAAACCCAAACTCATCCATAAGACTGCCAGATAAAGAAGTATGATTTGTTACTCCACACAACATGTTTCCACTGCTCCAGAGTCCAGCGGTGTGCTTTACACCACTCCATCTGAAGCTTGGCATAATGCCTGGTGACGCAAGGTTTGCATGCAGCTGCTTGGCCATGGAAACCCACACAATGAAGCTCCCCGGTCACAATTTTTGTGCTAATGTTAAGGCAAGAGGAAATTTGGAATTTTGCAGTTACTGAACCAGCGGTGACTTTTAAACACTATGTAAATCAGCTCTGTAGCTTTATGTGGTCTGCTACTTGGTGGCTGAGTTGCTGTGGTTGCTAAATGCTTCCACTTTGCACGAATACCAATTACGGCTGATCACGGAAGGATGGGAAGGGAGGGAAAAAAATTTCATGAACTGACTTGTTACAATAGTGCCATCCTAATCAAGTATCACACTTGAATTCAGGGAGCTCTTTAGAATGAACAATTCTTTCAGAAATATTTGTAAAGGCAGGCTGCATGGCTAAGTGCTTGATTCTATATACCTGTGGCAATAGGACTGAATGAAACACCTGAATTCAGTGATTAAGAAGTGTTGGCCCGATAATTATGTCCACGTACTGTATTTGATATTGAATTTGGGCATTTTTATGCTCCTTTATTTTGACGTGTGGAAACAGTGTCTGAAAGTAGTGCCTTCACTTGACTCATAATGAAAGGAGACTCCTAGACAAAACAAAATGTACCTGCCAAGCACATTTCTTTTTATACAGGCCAAAGTAATTTGCCCTTTTCTGTCACATATATAGTATATTACACTGCTATAGTAAGATCTTAAAGGAAACTGTAAGAAAAACTAAACATGAAGCAAAACTTGCAGCCAAACGATTTAAAACTTAATCTACAGTTAATCACTTCAGGCCTGAAAATAACTCAAGTATTTGCTATTACATATGAGTCAAAATTAAGAGTAAATCTGCAGCTTTGTTATTTTATTTAAATTTCCATAAAGACTCCTCATTTCGAGCTTATATGGTTAGGGTTGGATAAAACCTCAGGGTCAGAGCCAGTCAGAGTCAGAATACGGCACTATAAACTGAGGAGGGGTGTCATCACTTGTGAGCATCAGGCTCAACACAAACAGCAGAGGACAGGAGCAGCATGCACTTTAATTACAGTGATTTTTTTTGATTGCACTGGTGCAAATATTTATCAGCCAGCTCAAAATTGTTCAAATCTGGCACTTGGTAGGCATCAAATTCAATCCCTGTATGGAAAAGTATACCATTCAGCTTGACCAAAACATCAATCCAGCTTGTTGTTGAAAAATCAGCAACTTTTCATACCCCCTCACTGCCTAACAAAAAAGCAAGCAACTCTTTTTTGCCAGTCACCAGTACTGCCCAAGGATCTTGGAGTCTTACTCTATCGTCTGCACATAATTGAGCTGCAGCGCTCATGAATGAGCGGTTTGCACACAGGTGGTGTTATTCCTGTGGTTTGTTATCCAGATGGAGCCTGTGTAACGTGTGAGGGTTAAAAATAAATAGATATCTCTCTAAGTGATTATTTTAAATAGAAATGCAGTCGAAATCACAGCATAGACGTTCTTGTTAACACCCTAACACATCTGTCATTTTAGAGTAAGTTAGCTTTATTTAATCAGGCATGCATACAGATGCATACAGCTGTATTTTAATCTTGACTAACTGCCAATTTCTACACCAGTTTGAAAGAAATACGAAGCATTGTCATGTCACGATGTCACAATCAAGTCCTTAAAGGACAATCACACACAGCTGCATTTTCAGCTATTACAGGTGAAATTAGCCATTTTACTTCCAATAAAACCAGAGAACTTGGTTAGATACCCAGTAATAGGCTAGCAAGGCAGAATCTGAACATGTTCAGGGCTACAGACCATTGCTCCACCCTGCATAGATGGCAACTTCTCTATTGTCAGATACTGCTGTACTGTTTGCAGTACAGCATTTACAGTATCCAAGTCGTGTGGATGCATGATGTCATTGCAGAAGATGCTGTCAACCACTGAATTGACCTGCAATTGGTCTTAACAACTGCTTTACAGTAAGACTGAATTTTTATGTGAGTCTTACAATCTTGCCATGATGTACCCTTACTTGTAGCACCTGGACTGAACAAAAAGACTAAAAGTTCTCGAGTCAAGTTAAAATAGGTTTTTTCCCCTGTCAACAGTGCTTCGTTATGCTTTAGTGCTTGAAAAGAACCTATTATACATACTTAATTTCATTCATACACACCATTTCAAACGAGGCCAGCCTATATGCGAGTAATCCTAAACACTCAATTAAAGACTTTTTTTCTGTTCTTCCTGCTGTTGATGTCACAGAGAGGGGATATTCCTAATATGGTCATCTCAGGCGCACAGCTCTGGCTGTGAATACAGCTGGCTGACCCAACTTCTGTTCAAACCTTCTTTTGGGGAGGGGAAGTTAATGAGAAGAAACGTCCCTTAACGGAAGAGGAGCAAAAATGGCTTGTTTGAGACAGAGGATGAAATGAGGCAACGCAAGATAAGATAGATAAGCATGATTTTGAAATGTGATTCATGCAAAGCAACTCTAATAGACTCCAAGAATAAAAATATCAAGCTGGCAGTTAACAAAACAGAGCCTTATTCAGCACCAGATCAACTAGTTTGTGGACAGTGAAGCATTTTAACTCAGAAGAAATACAAAAAGCTCTAGAACAGATCACTCATTATATGGCTGTTCAGACATACTGAGTGATAATGCATAATCTTGTCAGTAGTTTTGGACACAGACTAACTTGAACCTTGCTGCAAGGCAACAATGAGCTTTCATGGTTTATATTTCTAGTTTAAGGCTGCAGATGCCTTAAGTGAGTAGACTACAAAGACTTAGAGGCTTGCGGTTCAAGTGCCAAATGTAATTTGATTGGTGGTTGCTTTCTATTCTGTTTGCATGCTAGGGAGACAAGCAGTATGTTAAATGTCTGCATGCAACTAGTATTATTTAAGTTAATCCCTGTGGGAAAAACTGTCCTTTGTAAATGACCTCTCTTAACTATTTCTAAGCCACAGCACAGTCAGGGTCTTAGATGTAATAGCTAAACGTACAAACCCCACCCAAAAAGGCACCTGTCAGAACTGAACTGAAATGCTCTTCTTGCAAAGAGTGCTGCTAATACTGTCACACCTATGAAACAGAAATTTAAAAATGCCAGAGCTGAAAGTTTATCTTCCACCTAGTTAGTCTAAGTTTACGTCACTGCCACCTAGTAATTGATTGTGATACAGTGACCTAGTTCTGTCAGCATTGTTGAACCCACTCC